>BHFT01066867.1:0-18676 GCA_004320025.1 Laticauda laticaudata | reverse complement strand
CGGTTTGCCTGATCCGGTGCAAACCGGCTGAATATCACCATTGATACATACATACATACATACATACATACATACATACATACATACATACATACATATTGTCTTCTTGTGTGATGGGCATTTTAGATATGGACAGAAAGGCTATTAAAAAGATTCATAACGTATTTTAAATGAGAGTAGACAGGCAATTAAAGGAAATCACAGCCTATTAACTTTTGCAAACTTATTTGAATGACAGCAAGCACAAACAGTTATTTTTCCAGAAGTATCATTTAATATCTAACCTGTCTAACTGGTATTTTCATTTGACTGGAAATAAATGTTTGAGAATATCCATGGATGATGCTTTAATTATAGAATAATAGCCTATTTTTATATCAGGGTAAAAAACATTATTTTTATGGGTGAACTGGGTGATATACTGGGGCTCTTTTAGCCCTTCTTAGATTAGGCCTTAGCAACAGCTTAATTAATTTCTTTTCACTGCCATTTGTGAAGAAATGTAGAAAGAGGTTGTGCAACTTTTTCTAGTTGACTGGAAAAGCCTCAACTTTTCTGTAAAGATTTAACCCTCCAGCTGCCTCAGCAGATAACAAACTGTTTTGGTCTTGACCACAGAGAAATGCATCATTCCTCAAAAAGAACCACACAAATGTATGTGTTGTGGCCTGTTGGCCGCTCCTGCATCTGAATCAGATGAGGAGGAGGCGTGGGAGTCAGGATCAGCATCAAGGCAACCTGAGGGGGAAGAGGGAATGGAGCTGTCAGAGAGAGGGGGGGCAGACCCTGAGCTGTCCATCTGCCCTAAGATGGAGAGACAATAGCCCCCAGGTCTGGAGATGGCTGATGAGGAAGAGGAGGAACAGCTGGGTTCAGTGCCTGACATGCGGATATGCAGAAGGCAGAAGAGAGGAGAGTAGTAGAAATCTATGGGCCGGTCCTTGGGATAGAAGAGCCACCACTGCTAAAGAAGTCCCACCCTAACTCTGGGGATAAAAGGCAGGAGGTAGAGATAAATAGATGAGGAAGACAACTATTCATCTCCTTGCCAGACAGACTTGTTAGCCTGAGGTGAGAAAGAAACTTTTTGCCAAAGCTACTGGAGCTCCTAATAAAGGAATCTTTGAGTTAACTTCAGAGGGTTTGTTGTGTTTGGGGAGCTGGGTAAGAACACTATGCTAGACATTTGTGATCAAGCAAATGAATAACACAGAACTGGTTAGCTTTGGGCTGGGAAAATCAATTTTCAGATCAAGTGATAAAGGAAGTTTACAGCAAACCTCCATGGGTGTGACTTTGTTTAAAACTAAGTCAGCCAGGCAAACTTGCAGGGGGAGTAAAGCTTCCTCACAAATGACGGCAAATATACAAGTCCCAGGATAATGTTGCAGGATCCAATCTGGATCAGTCACTGGGACCAGAGGTTTAGTCTTCTGACTGCTGGAGCCCATCCTCAGGGAACTTCTGTCCAGAGGAATGTGTGCTTTGATCTGTTCTATGTGTAGTATTTATGTAGTGCCTGGTTGGGTGTGATTTTTTTTTTAGTTGTTGATTGGGGTGTTAATGGCCTGCAACTATATTGTTGGGTTGTTACTTTCTTGTGCTGTCAAACCCTCAGTCCTAAATACTTGATAAGCTGATGGTAAATCAGCATTCCTGTTGACTGACAAGAGGCCCATTTCCCAGACTTCAATAATTTCCCTGGCTATTTTTATCCCTGCTCGGCCAACAATCTTAGTAGCTGCAAAATTGAATGCATGTCCTTGTTCATTGCAATGTGAGGCTGTCGAATAAGCTTGGATTTCCTCGTCTGACTGCTGGTTCCTTTATATTCAAATGATTGATCTGAATATTTTATTTACTGCTTTTCTAAAGCAGATGCTAGCTCAACAGTATTATAAGCCATGATTCAGATTCTGACTCTAACCTGGAAACTTGGCCACAGTCCAAACTCCATTGTTTACTCTTTCCACTGTTCTTTTTAATCTCTTTTTAAATTGGTTAGTGAAGAAAAGAGTTACAAGAATGTAACCATTTGAAAATGCTGGATGAATTTGTTTTCCATCTCAATTTCCTTGGATGTCAAAGAGTTGTTCCAAATCATTCCTGGTTTAATTGCACTTCTAATTATATTTTTGTTTTGTACAAAAAGGTTTATGAAAAACATAAAATGGAATATTCCTAATCCTAACTCCTAATTACATTCGATTTCCTCCAGAAAATTGGTTGTCATTGTAAAATGTGAGTGTAATTAAAATGGAAATGGTTTCATAGATGTCTGCATTGTTGAAATATATTTCATATATGCTTTTCAGTCCCAACCCACGAGGCTGTGGACAAATTTTATTTCTTCTTGCTGTTTCAACCCAGTAACAGCCTGATTTCTCTTTTCATAGAATAATACTTAATGTGTCAGATCTAAAGATAAAACAAGATGAGTTTCCTCCAAAATTGAAACAAAAAAGAAGTAATTAATCATTCATTTTATTTAAAATAATTTCAGAGTACATTGCAGGATACTCCATTTATTTCTGGATGCATATAGCAAAAATGTATTTGATTGCAAATAAAATGCATTAATGTTAAAACACACACAGGTAGTCCTTGACTTACGATTATCACTGGGTCCCAAATTTCTGTTGCTGAATGAAATTCTTATTAAATTAGTTTTGCCCCATTTTAGATCTTTCTCGATATGATTGTTAAGTTAGCAACATGGATGCTAAGTGAATCTGGCTTCCCCACTGACGTTGCTTGCTTTGCAAACAGTAATCACATGACCCTGGGACACTACAACTGTCATAGATGACAGTTGCCATGCATCCAAATTTTGATGTTGCAATGTTTGTAATTGTGAAAAATGATCATAAGTCACCATTTTCAGTAGCTGTTGTAATGTCGAATGGCCACTAAAAACACTGAGGGCTACCTGTAGTTTAATATTATTTAGTTTGGAGTAGACTTTTTATTTTTGGGTAGGCAAAATCATTCAAGATTAGTTTCTGACATCTGCAATTTGTTGGTTCTTGAATAACAGTGCTGGTAAAAGATAAAGGTTTCCCTGTCTGGTGATGTCCATCTTTAGGGCTCGGTGCTGATCTTAGTGTCAACTAAAAAATATTTATTTGGTTTTTTTAGTTGCCAGCAGAAAGGTCATGGGAGAAAGCAGTGTATTCCTTAAATGCTTCAGATAATCACTTTGGCAGCCAAAGCTGTTGGCATGCAAGATTATTACTAGAGAGCATGATTGATGGCTCTTGGTATGGATGTGTCTCATTGGAGAATATACAACCAAGGGGTGGGGGGAAGACCAGGGTCAAGGGTGATATGAATGATGTGTTTCAGTATTGGTTGCACCCAGGTTATGCAGACATGTCAACGTTTAATAAATCAATCTTTTTTACTCTGAGAGATGTGGCTAGAGACTTATGATTTGAATGGGGGTACATGTCAGAGCCTTGACACTTAGCCAAAGANGTTGCACCCAGGTTATGCAGACATGTCAACGTTTAATAAATCAATCTTTTTTACTCTGAGAGATCTGGCTAGAGACTTATGATTTGAATGGGGGTACATGTCAGAGCCTTGACACTTAGCCAAAGAAGCCAGCATTGCCCAAAGATGAAGCTCACACACATAGAACCGCACATAGAACTGGTACAAAAAAAATTTGGAAACCCACCATAGGAAGGAAGGAAGGAAGGAAGGAAGGAAGGAAGGAAGGAAGGAAGGAAGGAAGGAAGGAAGGAAGGAAGATTATAATGAGAGGGAGGGAGGAACTGTGGGAAGTCTATCTTACACTTGGCCACCACAGGTGCCCCTGACACAAATGACATCGATCTGGCCACACCCATCCCAGCCATGCCCTTCCACCCTGAGGTCAAACACAACCCTGATGCAGCCCTCAATGAAATTGAGTTTGACACCCCTGATCTACAAGGACCTTCTCTCTGTCAGGATTCCAGCAATTACCCCCATTTAAATAATGAGTCTTGAGCCAAACTTCCAAAACTTAAAAAGGATTTATTGGGAGTTAAACTGTCTGGCACTGCCTGGGTGTAGCCAGACTCTGAGACACATAATTCATTGTCACCCTTGACCCTGGTTTCCCACCCCACCCCACCCCCTGGGTGTATTGTAATTCATATTCTCTAATGGGACACGTCCATAGCCAAGAATCATGCTCTCCAGTTAGAATTCTGCATGGCAGAAATTTCAGTCACCTAGTTACTATCTTTGAAAACATTTATGGGATGTAGTTTCAATTTGCAAGCTGCTGCACTGCTCCCCCTCCCTTTCTGTTGGCAACTCTAAAAAAAACCAAAGAAATATTTTATGAGTTGACACTCTCCTTCTGCCGGTGATTTCCCAGTGCTTGGGTCTCGAACCTGAGCTGTCAGTCTTTAATAGCTGAGCCATCTCACACACACCCTGTGACACTCCAATGGTGCTGGATCCAACGATTTAAACTGAGGCTGTAAAAGAAAACTGCTCCAATAAGTCTTGGTAGCAAGGAAAGCAATTATTTATCTTGTGAAAGGACACTATCCTATGTTTATCATAATAATAATAAAAAAAAAACTCCAGTTATAGCTCCAACAATGTTTCTACTGCTTCTTTCAGAAGCCTTTTATTTTACTGCTGTTGCCTATTCTGATTGAATCATTTTCCATTGATCCTGGAGGCCTCATGGAATGAATGAAGGCCTATGTTGTAGGAATGGTTTTCAATTACTTTCATCGTTGGAGAACTGAAAAGGCTCCCAGCGGCCCGAGGTTCCGCCTTCGGTACTTTGTTTTTCCTTTTCCAAAACCTTTCTTTTCTTTCATCCTTCATCCTTGCCCCTTTTCAAAAGACATCCAGCATTTCAAATCCATGTCAGATCAGAACAAACTAAACTCCAAAGTTTCTCTCAGAAGTTTTCTTCCTCAGAAAAATATTGATGCTGGGGATACTGATGATTTTCCTGCTCTTTCTGCTTTCCTTTCTTTTTTCTTTTTAATTGAAAGCTGGTATGTAATCCTAAGATTAGCTAAATAATAATAAGTAACCTGTGTTATCTTGGCTGATTTTAGGAAGCTAAGACAGGATGGGCCAAATTTAATATTTTGGGAATGGCAGGAAACAGCCACCTAGAGATGCCCAGTGGTGGTATTCTATCAGTTTGGCCCGGTTCAGCCAAGCTGGTAGTGCCAATGAGCAGCAAAGACCGAACCAGTTCTCTCTGCTGCTCTGCTGTTGGGCCCAGCCGCCCACCCAGGCTCCCATACTCACCTTTATTCCCTGCTCTTGAAGCGCAGCTGCTTTGCGCGGCACAGCAATTGCCAGGCGGCAGCTGCTGAAGTGACAGGGAGAGTGCAGGCTTGCAGGAGATGAGTCAGCAAGCGCAAAGCCTGCGCAAAGTACGTGTTTGGTGCATGCACGGATGCACAAAGTATGTGTGTGTGCGTGTGCACTCAAAGTGCTCTCATCAAACTACACCCACCGAACCGGTGGTAAAAAAATTAGAAACGCACCACTGGAGTCACCCCTTGATGAGATGAGCAGCATATAGTGTAAATTTAGCCAATAAATTGCAGGTAGTCCTTGACTTATGACTACAACCGAACCCAACATTTCCATTGCTAAATAAGACATTAAGTGAGTTTTGCCCTGTTTTAGGACCATATTAAGTAAACAACAAGAAAACAGTTATTAAGTGAATCACTGTAGTTGTTAATTTGCTAAGTAAACCTCAGCCCCCACTTTCCCCCCAATTTAGAATAGAATAACAGAGTTGGAAGGGACCTTGGAGGTCTTCTAGTCCAATCTTCTGCTTAGGCAGGAAACCCTACACCACTTCAGACAAATGGTTATCCAACATCTTTTTAAAATCTTCCAGTGTTGGAGCATCCACAACTTCTGGAGGCAAGTTGTTCCTTTGATTAATTGTTCTGCCAGAAAATTCTCCTTAGTTCTAAGTTGCTCTCTCTCTGATTAGTCTCCACCTATTGCTTCTTATCCTGCCCTCAGTTGCTTTGGAAAATAGTTTGACTCCCCCCCCCTTTTTTTTTTTTNCCCCCCTTTTTTTTTTTAACAAGAGACTAGAAAGTCACTTATCTGAAATGGCATAGGTTCTCCTGCTAGAGCAGGGGGCTGAACTAGAAGACCACCAAGGTCCCTTCCAGCTTATTTTATTCTATACTGTATGGTGCCCACTGTCTGAGCAGATTGCTTACTTTTTGGTGGTAGAGATGGTGGGAATTGTAGTCCAATTCCTTGAGAGAGTGCCAATTTGAATAAAACCAATTTGAACATCAACGTGCCTGATGTCTATGACCTTCAAAAGAGAACCATTGCTGAACACCTTTGTTTTTTGAATTTATTCTAGTGGCAATCTGAAAGAAAGATTGATATCAATCAGAATAGAGTTGGAAGGGACCTTGGAGGTCTTCTAGTCCAACCCCGAACCCCTCAAGCAAAAGACTCTATACCATTTCAAACAAGTGACTGTCCGGTCTCTTCTTAAAAACCTCTAAGGATGAAGTACCCACGATGTGTGAAGGCAAGCTGTTCCATTGGTTGATTGCCCTCACTGTTAGAAAGCTCTTCCTTAATCCCAGGTTGCTTCTCTCCATGATTGGTTTCCATCCATTGTTCCTTGTCCTGTGAACAGGTTATTTGATAAATAAGTTGACCCCCTCCTCTTTGTGGCAGCCTTTAAAATACTGGGATACTACTACGAAGTCCCTATTAGTCCTTCTTTTCTCTTGACTAGCCAAACCCTGAAACCATTCTTGATATGTTTTAGTCACCAGGCCATGCCTTTAATCATTAGTTCCTCTTCTTTGCATTTTTTCCAAAGTCTCAACACTTTTTTTCATAATGTGGTGACCAAAACTGGATGCGGTATTCTAGGTGTGGCCTTATGAAGGTTTTATAAAGTAGTAACAAATACTTCATGTGATTTTGATTCTATGCCTCTGTTTCAGTATTGACTACCGGTTCTGTAAGCATGGCTTGGTGGGCATGGCTTGGCTTGGTGAGTATGGCAGGGGAAGGTTACTGCAAAATCCTATTCCCTCCCCACCCTGCTAACCTGCTTCCCAGCTCTGTTCTCCTCTGCAGGGCAACCAAAGAAGACTCAGCTGATCAGCTGGGACTCAGGAGGCAGAGAATAGATGGTGGTGGGGCCAGTCAGAGGTGGTATTTGCCAGTTCTCCAAATTATTCAAAATTTGTGCTACCAGTTCTCCAGAACTGGTCAGAACCTGCTGAATACCACCTCTGCTCTGTTTATACAAGCAAGGATTGTATTATCTATTTTGGCTATGTTAAAAACTGTCCATCCTATAAACTATTCATTCCAGTTTAAACAGCTTAATCGACTCTGCACATTAAAAATATGGTTACCCATAAAATTGGAGGAATCAAACTGAAGAACAATTTAGCAGCATGCCATGTGCTGATACATTCGAAAACAAAACTACAGGCAGGTACTGAAATATGCATTTAACTCAATTCACTTAATCAGGTATAAAAGGAATTGCAATTAAATTACTATTGTTCTTATTGTACAAATGAAAATAAACTGTTCAAGAGGAAGAATATTAGGGTTGACTGGTTAATTTTTATCAGACTGCAAACTGAGATAAATGTACTTGACCTCAAATAAAAATGAATGAAACCTACATTGTTCTTCAGAATTTTCCAACCTTTTTTCACTGTTCAACTGTTTAATTATATTTGCTGGATATGGCACCATACAGGAATATATTTGCAATATCTAAGTATTTTTATGACCATGAAGTAACACAGTTCTTAAGTGAATCTGACTTCCTCATTGATTTTGCTTATTAGAAGGTCACAAATGTGCTTTTTCAAGAGGCAACTGGACTTGGGTTTTCTTTTCCTTTGAAAACATTTCCCTTCTCATCCAAGAAGCTTCTTCAGCTCTGATCACTGAATGGTGGGGAAAAGAAGGATTTATACTCCTTGGTCATTTGCATTCTTTTAGAGAATTGTTGAAGCCACCTGAAGGTTTATCTGTGTCCTCAGGGTCACCTGAGTGGTGCAAATGGGCGTGGAGCCTTGAAATTGCTGATTGTGATCATGATCATAAGGATGAAAAACAATCATAAATCATGATCCCAGTCACAATTGTGAAAATGGTCAATTGTAGCTTTGAATAGCCACTAAATAAATGGCTTTATGTTGAGGTCTTGTTGTTGTTGTTAGTTGCAAAGTTGTGCCAACCCATCGCAATCCAGTCATCGCAATGACTCCATCCAGCCACCTCATTCTCTGCCATCCCCTTCTTCTTCTTCTTTTGCCCTCAATCATTCCCAGCATTAGGCTCTTCTCCAGTGAGTCCTTCCTTCTCATGAGGTGGTCAAAGTCTTTGAGTTTCATCTTCAGGATCTGGCCTTCTAAAGAACAGTCAGGGTTGATCTCCTCCAGGACTGACCGGTTGGATCGCCTTGCAGTCCAAGGGACTCGCAGAAATCTTCTCCAGAACCATAGTTCAAAGGCCTCCATTCTTTGGTGCTCAGCCTTATGGTTCAACTTTCATAGCCATACATTGCAACTGAGAAAACCATACCCTTGATTATACACACTTTTGCTAGCAGGGTAATGTCTCTGCTTTTTGGTATGCTGTCTAGATTTCCCTAGCTTTCCTCCTCAGGAGAAAACATCTATTAATTTCTTGGCTGCAGTCCCCATCTGTGGTGATCTTGGAGCCCAGGGAAATAAAATCTGTCACTACCTCAATTTCTTCCCCATCTATTTGCAGGAATTGAGAGGGCCGGATGCCATGATCTTAGTGTTCTTAATGTTGAGTTTCAAGCCAACTTTTGCACTCTTCTTCTTCACCCGCATCAAGAGGCTCTTTAGTTTCGTTGAGGTCTATCTGTACATAAAAAGCTTGAGCAGTTTCTGTTAGAGGACAAGGCCTCAAAAATTGTTAAAATCTCTCTCCCTGCCTGCCTCTTTCAGTCTCTTTCTCAAATTTATTTGAAAGATAGCTTGCTGGGTGATGACACAGCAGTTGAACATCTAGGGCAAGTGGAAAGTAACTGAAGGCATCCCAGGAGCTTGCAGGTGGAACAATGAGAGAGTTTCTGCCAATTGGAATTCAACCACAACTATAAGTTTCCCAGAGCATTTAGAATTTCAAAAAGAAGATTTGCATTAATTCTCCTTTGGATCAGTAAATCTGTTCAGGATGAGAACCTGGGAACCCAAAGGTGCAGTATGCATTTTGAAGAAGCACGAAATGGGTAGAAACATCCTAAAACACAATTCTCAACTAGGATAAGGATCCATGGGGGTCATAGCCATTTCTTTCTACCCATTGTAAATAGCCCCAGAGAAGCAGCCTTTTATTCTCTGCCCTAGAAAAACAAAATTAGCCCAGTTCACATCCAGATCTGTGCTATCACAAATTCCATTGAGTAAATGAGCACATTAAACAAACTCTTGTATCAACTGTTCTTTTTTGTATTAGCAGGAATTAACAGAACAACAAAGTTGGAAAGGAACTTGGAGGTCTTCTAGTCCAACCCACTNGAGTAAATGAGCACATTAAACAAACTCTTGTATTAACTGTTCTTTTTTGTATTAGCAGGAATTAACAGAACAACAAAGTTGGAAAGGACCTTGGAGGTCTTCTAGTCCAACCCACTGCTCATGCAGAAGATTGGTTTGTACTCTTGGCAATTAGATCTCCATTTAAATTTGTTGTAAAGATACTGAGACAATCCAAACATCTAAAACGACAAACACATGATTGGCAACACAACAAATTAAGTCAAGAAAAATTCATGTGTGATTACTTTGTTATTCCCTTTAAAAATGGGCTTCGTTCCATGGGCTCACCCTTCCAGCATTAAAGCAAATCCTGAAGAATCATCTCAGATCTTGCGAACATACTTAACTTGTTTCATAATGTAAATTTGTTCTTAAAAATAAGGACAAAGGAAGAAGTAGTGTCAAGCTTTTAATAGGAACTTTCATTGACATGGTATGATAAGCCATTATATCAAGTAGGCATTGTTTGTTTTGGTTTAGTGTTGTGCACAGAATTATTTATTAGGATTAGGTTCGAGAACAGAGTCATGATGGCTTGTTCTGGAAATAGATTTAGAAAACCTTTGATGGTATTAAAAGCAGCTTAGAACCTTTCATCTCTGCTCCTCCTGATCTTTGTACAACCTTCATCCTACCCATAAGAGATTAAAATTGAAATAGGTATTATGGCTGTAAAATCAGGAGGTGTGTTGAGGTTCCTCACCACTGATAGATAGATAGATAGATAGATAGATAGATAGATAGATAGATAGATAGATGGATAGATGGATAGATGGATAGATGGATAGATGGATAGATGGATAGATGGATAGATGGATGGATGGATGGATGGATGGATGGATGGATGGATGGATGGATGGAAAGATGGATGGATGGATGGATGGATGGATAGACAGATAGATATAGATAGATCATCCTATAAGTAGAAAATCTCCCACATTTACATCCTGTTGTTCTTCTAAGATAGAACAGAGTTGGAAGAGACCTTGGAGGTCTTCTAGTCCAACCCCCTGCTCAAGCAGGAGACCCTATACTAGCCTAATGACTGTCCAGTCTCTTCTTAAAAGCCTCCATTGATGGATGACCCACAATGTTGCTAGGATTAAGGAGAAATTTCCTAACTCTGAGAACAAATTAATCTGTCAGCTTTGGAAATCGTATTTTACTTAGAAGTTTCCACACTGTCACATTCAGTGCCTAGGAATTTGGGAGGAGGTATTTCATAAGGGGGTAGAAGATAGACACAACAACATTCTTTCTCACAAAGTCAAGGACATGTTGCCCTGGACCTGGAGGGGAGTGACTGGAGGGATGTCTCCAGTTGGGATGAAGATTGCTTGGACCATGTGATAGACTGATGGGTGAGGGGATGGACCTTTGATTTCTCTTTTGGGTGAGAAAGCCCGGAACTCTCAGATTCAAGTTTTCCCAGATGTGCCAATATGACAACTCTAATAAAATGGAACTTTAAGAAAATGCTTGTATTGGAGTTTACTGGTTTGGAGTTGTTATTTGGAACGCTGACATAATCACTTATGTCTTCAGAAGTTGTGGGTGCTTCATCCCTGGAGGCTTTTAAGAAAAGACTGGCCAGCTATATAGGATACAGTACTGGCTGCCTCTTGAGCAACGCTGCCAGTAGTAGATCTGTAGCTGGACAGAGAAGTGGAGATTATCTTGTTTGTAATGGGACTATTCTGGACCTTTGTCTGCCATTCCATATTGCTCTTTTTCCACGTCTCAAAAGGGGCTGAGCTGCATTTGTCTCCTCGCTGCTACTTTCTTCTTCTTCACTTGATGTTCTGGCACCTCTTGGGGGGCTACTTGGAGGCCTCACACGCCCTGCCCAGCGGCAAGCCAGTTTGTCCTCTTGGCAAGCCTGTCTGCTGGACAACCTCCAGCTTTCGTTGAACGGGGCTGCCGCCATGCATTCAGCCGCAGCTTTATCGCAGGAACACAGGAGATTTTCACACAGGGTCCATCCAACACCTAAGAGAAAGGAAGATGGTGGAAAGTAGCTTCTGTATCAAATCTCAACACACCTACAAGAAGGTTCTCACTGCGAGAATTATCAGATTTACAGATTAACAGAGTTGGGAGTGTCCTTGTAAGTCTTCTAGTTTAACCCCCCCAAGCAGGACACCCTACATCATTTCTGACAAAGGGCACTCCAATTTCTTCTTGAAAGCTTCCAGGGATGAAGCTCCCACAACTTCCAAAGGCAACTTCTGTTCCATTTGGTTGATTGCTCTCACTGTCAGAAAGTATTTGCCATCATAGCAACATTGTCCATTGGGTAGAGAGCCAATGATATCAGACAAGAGGTCAAGCAATCAAATAAGAGATCCTGGATGCTCTCTGAGCTTCATTGTTTTCTTACAGAAGTTTCATCATCCAACTAGGTAATGTTATCACTGCTAGCAACACTTACATTATCACTGTCTCGTGGGGTAATGGAGCATCTGCAAGGAAACCACCAAACCCAGAGAGCACCAAGGACCCCTGATTTCAACCCTGACCCAGGGATGGGCTTCTGGGGATATGCAGGGGTTTGGGGGAGCCCCTAGATAAGATTCTGTCTTGTATTCACAAGGATAAACCAAAAATCAAATGTAATTAGTCTCAACAAACCTGGGTTTAGCCAAGGAATCTGAATTGCTTGCTGTATACTAGAAAACAAATGAGTGTCTATGATAACCGGCCACTTTCAAACCACTCCTATTTATTTACCTGCCAGAGAGGGGCTGCCTATTGTCTGCATCTGCTTCTCCCTGACAGCCAGCTTATTGCTTTCTTTTGCTCTCCTCTCCTTTTTTCTCTGTGCATATGCACATCTGGGATGGACCCCATCTGTTCCTCCCCCTCACTCAGCTCAGGCCCCAAAGAGAGCTGCCTGTCCACAGATAACAGATAATCAGAGTTGGAAGGGACCTTATAGGTCATCTAGTCCAACACCCACCCATCCAAGCGGGAGACCCTGCACCATTTCCGACAAATGGCAGTCCAATCTCTTCATGAAGGTCTCAAGTGATGGCACTCCCACAACTTCAGAGGACAAGCTATTCCATTGGTTGATTAACATACAACTATCTGTATCTGATTGTTCTCACTGTCCGAAAGTTTCTCCTTATTTCCAGGTTGAATCTCTCCTTATTCAGTTTCCATCCATTATTCCTTGTCTGGCCTACAGGCACTTTAGAAAATCGCTTCATCTCATCTCTGTGGTAGCCCCTCAAATATTGGAAGGCCACTTTCATGTCTCCCTGGTCCTTCTCTTCACTAGACCAGCCAAACCCAGTTCCAGTAACCGTTGTTCATATGTCTTAGTCTCCAGTCCCCTGATCATCCTGGTTGCTCTCTTCTCTGCACTTTTTCTAGAGTCTCAACATCTTTTTAATAGTGTGGTGATCAAAACTGGATGCAGTACTCTAGGTGTGGTCTTACTAAGGCTTTAAGAGTGGTATGAGTACCTCCCTTGATCTTGACAGTACCCTCTGTAATGCAACTTAGGAGGGAGGATGGAAGGCCCCAATCTCTGTCTTTGTCTCCGATGCGGTTTCTTCTCAGAGAATTCCAAAGGCTCTGAAGCTGGCCCGGTTCTCCCTCAACATCCTCCTCGTCAGAGTCTGCTGCTAGCTCTGCTGGCAACTGACAGGCCACAACAACCAGCTCAAGTTTTACTCAGCCTTCCATCCAGGGGTGGGCTGCAGAGGGTTTGCAGGGGTTCAGGAGATCCTCTAGAATTCTGTGCATATTGGAGAACCCCCCAAACCCCACTCCTGGCTGGCCCACCCACCCCATCCTGCCCCCCCAGAAGTCCCCACGCAGTCCGTTTTTGATAAGGTAAGTGCAGGGCATGCACGGCGGCTCAGGAAGGTGAAATACAGGCCTCCTAGAAGTTCAGAAAGGCTGGAAATGGGCCCATTTACAGCTTCCATAGAGCCTCTGGAGCCTGGGGAGGGCTGTTTTCACTCTCCTGGAAGCTCAAGGAAAGATTCCGGAGCCCAGGGAGGGCAAACCCCCCCCCCACACCATGGTGAAGGAGGCGACTAGGCCATGCCCATCCAGCAACTGGAGAGAATCCTTTGCTATAATTTTTGAAGCCCATCCCTCCCCGACCTACCAATATTGTCTGCTGTGGCTACTGGCAATCAAAGTCCCACCTCTTTTTAAGGGAATGCAGTGCATGTTACAGAGACAAGAGCTGATATTATTCCAAGAACTGCTAAAATCAGGAGTGAAGAAAAGCAGACTCCACAACACTAACAAGCAAACGACTGTATAATAAACATCCAGCAATCCCAACTAACATCTCAGTTCTAGGAAGGAGCACTAAGCATGTTACCTAGTGGATAATGAATCATCTGCAAGAAAACAACTAAACTCAGAAAGCATCAAGGATTCAAATTGATTATTTGGTCATGTCTTATTATTCACACATTTGACAAACACAGCACATACATGCCACACATTCACACACCAAATATATCTTCCTTGGGGATTGGGAGATGAATTTCTAAAGATCTAATGAAATTCTAATCCTGTTGAAATCCTTTCCTTGAAGACTTTCCTATATTTACCGGATAAAGGCCCTGTCACACTTGCCGACGGATGCAAAACTGTTTGTAAAAAGGACACAGCGGACGAGAAAAATGTTCCATCCGTTGTTATCCGCTCTCAAAAGGGGCAAAAATTTGCATAAACAGAGCGGATAACACGGAAAGAACGGACGGGGGGAGGACGCAAGGCGGATGGAAAGCGGATGCTCAACGGAAGCCTAGTGGATGGAACGCGGATTGAGAGTGGATGGCACATCCACAAGGCTTCTGGGGGGCCGCAGCAAAGCGGATGCGGAACGAATATAGCGGATGCAGAGTGGATGTCGAACGGATGAAGTGGATGCAGAGCGGTAAGCCTAGTGGATGCAGAGCGGAGCCTAGCGGATGCCTACGCGTACACTGCGCATGCGGGGAGGATGCATTGCATCAGCCCCGCGGATATAAAGGGAAGCAGCTCCCAACAGGTCACCATTCAGAGGAAAGACCTGCTTCAGACACATTGACTGCCTTGCCAGCCTGCCTGCCTGCATGCCTGCCTGCCAGCCTTGTGCCAGCCTTGCTGCCTGCCTGCCTGCCAGCCTGCCTGCCAGCTCCTAGCCACCTGCCCAGCCTCCTGCCAGCCTCGCCTGCCAGCCTCCCTGCCAGCCTGGCCTGCCAGCCTTGCTGCCTGGCTGCCTGGCTGCCTCACTGCCTGCCTGCCTGCCTGCCAGCCAGCAACCCCACAACCATGGGGAAGAAAGAAAGCTTCAGCCATCTGCTTGCCAGCCCTGCAAGAGGGACAGGGCCACCCTCCCACCCCATGGCCCTCACTCTGCTTTCTGCTGGGGCTTCTGTAGCACGGGCTCACTCTTCTGGGGCTGGGGCTTCTTCTGCTTCTGCTTCTGGAGGAGCTGATGATGATGCATATGGCGGTGGTGCTTCTGCTCGTGCTTACTCTGCTGATGCTGGCTTCTGGCGGTGGTGCTTCTGCTGGTGCATACTTTGCTGAAGCTGCTCCTCGTCCTGCTGGTCCTGCTGGTGCTCCTGCTCCTGGTTCCTGCTTGTGCTCCTGGTCCTGCTCTGCTCCTGTCTGCTCATGCTCCTGGTCTCCGTCGTTGCTCCTGGTCTCCGTCGTGCTCCTGGTCCTGCTCGTATGCTGCTGGTGCTGCTGGTGATTCTCCTGCTGGTGGTCTCCTGCTGGTGCTGCTGGTCCTGCTGGTGCTGCTGCTGCTGGTGGTGTGGAGGAGCAGCCCCTACAACCTGAAAGCGCCTCTGATGAGGGTCATGTGGTCCTGCCAAAGGGAGGAAGAGAGGCATATGCGAGAACGGGAGAGGAGCAATACTCCATGAGGAGGAACATGAAGGATGAGGTGCTGGAGTGGCTGAGAGAGAATGAGTATCTCTGGCGGAAGGGACACAGGCTCTACAGGGACACCAAAAGAAGCAGGCTGCTTGGAGAGAGAAGGCGAGAGGCCTGGCTACACTTCGGAGGTGTTACTCGGCTGGTGGAAGCACATGCATACCTGGTACGGAAAGCTGCACCTCAAGAAATCTGGCCAGGCCGCGGTTAAACTGATGGACAGAGAGACCTATGTCATGGCCAAGTGCAGCTTCCTGGAGGGTGAGATCCACCACCAAGGAGCAGCCCCTCTCACACCTTCTCTCTCAGGCAGCCTGCTGAGAGCCAGTCCTCTTCCGGCAGAGAGTCAGCTCCTGTCTCCAGGCAGGAATCTTGTGAGTGTACCAACGATGGAGAACCCCTGACAGCTGTGGTACCCGTGGCAGACGCGTGTCAGACTCCCTGGTGTGGTGGGAGAAAGGATACGGCACTTCACCACAGTCCAACCGGATCCACCCCCCAGCTCCACCTCCACAGAGAGGCAGAGAGGCAGACAGCAGGAGGGGCAGAGCCACACTGTCCTGCTGGAGATAAGAGACACCATCAAGGAGCAGCAATAGATATCCTCTCTCAACTGGTCCACACTGACTCCTCATCCTCCAACCGCAAACCCTTCCTCACCTATGTGAACCAGACCCTCACAGACATGGCAGAACCCCAGACCAGGTGGTGAAGGACAGGATCACCGATCTGCTCCAAACACTCCGGATCCAGGTGAACCTGCCTCCACCTAGTCCAGGTCTGCTCCTCCACCCCAGGGGATGTCCCTCCCATTCCACGGCTCCACAGGCCATCAACTACCAGGGCTACGGCAGCACAGGCAGCAGCCCTTCCCAGTCCAGGCACAGGTCCATCGGACGCCACGTTGCCACCGGTTCCACTGATGCCACGATGCCACCCCACGCCACTGATGCCACCGCACCGATGCCACCCACGTCACCGATGCCGCCCACGCCAGTCCTCACCCGCTGCAGACCAGACCAGCCCCACACACTGCTCCTTCCTCCACCCCACAGCTAAGCCCGGCCTCAGTACATCTGTCGTCGGTACTGGGGCTGACACCCCACTGGCATGGAGGAGGAGCTCTCAACATCATGGGCTGAGCCAGCTGTCCGAGAGCTTCCTCAACACCCGTCACCTGTTTTCCTCTCGGGGCCAGGCACCCCAGTGGCACTTCAGACCAGCACTCCAGCAGCAGACCACCCTCCACACCTGGACCGCTTCACCCCTGAGACTGGGACACCCTCTGAGTGACAGAGAAGAGTGCCAGAGACTGGGTGGCTACCTGTTGATTTTATTTTTGCTTTGGACACTTGACTTGGGTCATTTTCTTTTACAGCTTGTTATTAATAAAGATTATCTTTGCTTCACACACTTGCTTCATTTATTTTTGTAAATAAAGTCTTGGTGGAAACTTTTAGAAATGGTTTTAAGCCTTTGCATGCTTATGGATGGGAAGGATAGCAGTGGATGGGCAGGGATACCTGTGGAATGGGCAGGGATATCTTTGGGATGGGTAATAGCTGTGGGATGGGCAGGAATACCTTTGGATGGGTTAAGATAGTGTGGATGGGCAGGGATACCTGTGGGATGGGTTAGGATATCTGTGGGATGGTTCAGATAGCTGTGGGATGGGCAGGGATACTTCGGGATGGGTAATAGCTGTGGATAGATAAACCTCGCAGTGCAAGCATAGTGGGACTGTATGGTCCACCCTCCAAGGTGCCCACACCTTTGGCCCTTTATTATCAATAATAAATGTAATCATTGATCCACACATGTCAACATAAACACAACTCTTTATTCACGCCTGTTCATTGTAGGCCCACCCAACATACATTGGCCCAATCTCATCAGTGTGATGAGACAGGCTCAAGGAAGCATCCATTAATCATCTATCATCCTGTCTGCCACTCCACTGCTCCAGCTGGGAGTTGCACCAGTGTTTCAGGAGGTTGCACTGCTTCTTCCCTTCACGTGAGTCTCTGTTGGGCCTTGTACATTCTCAGTGTCTATCAGGTTTCGCCCTTGCCTCCATTCCCCAGGCTCCATGTCCCCATTGCCTTGTTGGAGGTCCATGAGCCTGTTTGCAAGACTGGATAGCGGGTGCGCATGAGATTATGCAGGATGCAGCAAGCTTCCACGATGCTCCTCACGGTCTCTGGGCAATGCTGCACGGTGGTGAGAAGTACCTGGAACCAGTTGGCCAGGATGCCAAAGGCGTTCTCCACATCCGCCTTGCCCTGGACAGCCTGTTAGTTGAAGAATCTCTCTTCACGGGTGAGGCATCTGGAAGTGTAGGCTTCATGAGGTAGGTTCTGAGGGAGAAGGCGTCATCCCCCACGATGAAGTAGGCACATCTTGTTGTGTCATTGGGCAGGGATCTGGATCTGGGAAGCCCATGATGAGGTTGCGTTCCAGCCCCTCCTTGAGGTGACTGGCGTTGTATACCTGGGCATCTGAGCTGACCCATTGCCTGAAGCATCGATGTACATGAACTTGTAGTCAGCATCGACCATGGTGAAGAGGATGATGCTGAAAGAAGCCCTTGTAGTTTGATAAGTGGACCCTGAGTTGGCTGGAGCTTTGCAGGCCACGTGCTTGCCATCTATGGCTCCAACGATGTGTGGTAAGTTCCACTTCTGATACCACTGCTCTGCAACTTTCTTCCATCCTTCTTCAGTGAGGGGCACTGAGGAGCTCCCCAGGTATTCTTCGATGATGGCCTGCACCACTTCTCTGACCACAATGCTGATGGTGTTTGTGTGGCACCCTCCAGCCTGTACTGCATGCTCCTGTAGGTGGTCCTGAGGCCAGGTGGCGCAGAGTCAGTGCCACCTTGAGCCCAGGATCCAGGCTGGGCCAGAGTTGGTTGCTCTGCTTGGTCAACCTGGTGTCAGCCGCTGCACAACTTTCGTCAAACATGGCTGGAGGCATCCTCATGAAGTTCCGGAATGCACGAGGGTCTTCGTTCCTGAGCTCCACCATCAGCTTGTTGTACAGTCCGTACTCTGCTTTTCTCCGATCCATCTTCGGACCCAGACACTTCTTGGCCACCTCCTTTTCTTCCCGTTGTAGAGTTGAAAGAGCCTGTAGATGGCTTTGCACTGTTGCAGAACGATGGTGGCGACCAAAAGGACTGTGTTACGATCCATGGTATCTCTCTCTTT
>BHFT01066858.1:0-13245 GCA_004320025.1 Laticauda laticaudata | reverse complement strand
TAAAATGCAGTGATAACTATACAGCAGCCAACTCTTTGCTCATAAAGTGAAACCCTTTAGCAGAGAAGTCATTTTAAGCTCTCCAGAAAAGAGCGAGCCAGGAAGAGCAATCGCTTTGATCCAATTTGCCACCACTTAAAGATACCAGCTCGTCTCACTCACCAAGGAAATCATCCAGATTTAATTAAGGTCTCATGCGCCCCCAGAGAGGCAGTAAAAAAATCAGTGCCAAGCTTGCATCCTTGCCTCTTGGAAGTTACACCCCAAGAGGACAGTCCAGTGAAAGAAGACCCCCTCCCCAGATAGAAAAAGAAACCATGAGGCAGGAAAAAAAATGAAAACACAATACAAACAATGAAATCACAGAGTAGCTGTTGGCTTGTTAAACTAATTACCAGAAACAAATAGACATAGGAACTCGCCAGATTTCTCAAACCTAGTTTCTTTTCAGGAACAGAGATTAACCTTTTTCTTTCCAAACAAATAGGGAATAAGGAAATAGCCATCAATAAAACACAGGATTTAAACATCACAAGGACAGAATTTAAACTTTCACCATAAACCAGCTTTAGACCAAAAGCTTCAGAAACAGGGTATGTAAACTCATGTTTGATATTCAATCCTTCGAGCTAGCCAAGAAGCCTTTGCTGAAATTTGTCACTCCATCTTGGTCCCGTGTTCATTAAAAAGCTTCTTTCTGCAGGCACAGCTTTTTACTCATTATTTCTACAAATGCTGATCAGTTGCATGCCGTTGGAAGGTATTATTCCAGGGAGTATTTCCTCCCAACAACAGTGTAAAAAGCTTAAAGGCAACCTTTCCCTTTAAGAAAGTACAGGAAAGAAAAAAAACCTTCCTTCAGAGACAGTAAATCTAGGCATACTGCAAGAATGTAATAAAGAGAAAAAACAAAAGATATTTCTAACAACCATTCTCAGAAACTGCGTGAGAAAGTTAACAAGGGCGTTCGATTAGGGAAAAACCAGTCAGAACCAGTATGAATCCCACCCCTACCTTGTATGATCTAACACATTCTTACGTATCTTTTTTTAATTTTTATTAATTGTTTCAATAAACAAAACATACACGAACAAACACAAAAACATAAAAACATAAAAAAACTTCTTTTTTGGAAAGCGGGCTTCCCGGTTACATCTTTTTTGTTACCAGACATAAATTCGAATCGATGCTCACTTTTTATCCCATTTCGCATCTTATTTTACCATTCAACATTTCATTAGTTCTCTCCTCTTTTCACTTCTCTTAATTCTTTTTTATTTATTTCATTCGCAGTTTAAATTTCATTTATATGTATTAATCTTTGTTCTTGTTCTATTTCAATTTTTCTGTTATCTTTTCTGCATTAACACAAAATTTTCTCCTGTAATCACTAATTGAAGTATGACGCCTTTTTAAATCTTTCCCTTAAATTAAACACTTAAAATTAATATATGCTTTTCATTCTTGATTCTGCTTAGTACATTTTCTGAAGTAGCATACTATATTATAAAATAAAAAGAGTGAATAAGTGAAACAATAATCCATTAGCAAATAAGCTTGATTAATTAAAATCCCAGTTTCTACATTTCAAATATAGTAAGTTTGTTATAAATATAAATTTAAAAACAATAAATCCACAGCAAACTTAAGCTTTATATTAAATCAATGTTTTCTAACATATTTCAGATATTAAGTACAAAAATATAATCTTGTGACTTTTGTAGAATCTCTTTTTTTTAATCATTATATTTCCCACTATTTATTCTTTTCTCAATACAAAAGTTTCTCCTATAATCACCCAAATTGAAATATAGTTACCTTTAAATTCTTCCCCCTAATTTTAACACTTAGAATAAACATTATACTGTTTGCATTCTGATTCTATTTGAGTTACATTCTGAAGCTTACTATGTTATAAATAGAAAAGAATAATTAAATTTATTATATAATTAAAACAATAATCCATAGCAAATTAAACTGTATTATAAATCCAATTTTCTAACATTATTTCAAAATATAAATACAACAATACATCTTGTGTACTTTTCTTTTTAATCATATTTTTACCCACTATCACTAAATAGATCTTGTTTCTTATTTTTAACCTTTGTAACTTCTCTTCCTTTTCCCCCTCATTCTTTTCCAATCCTGTATTTTTACCTGCTGTCTCTTAATCTCCACCTTCTTAACTCCACCTTCCTTCTGTATTTCTCTTTTTGTTGCTTTCTGACATTGCACCCAACGCGATGCAAAAAGATGATGTAAAACGACCAAAAACAGCTTGCCATCCATGGTTAACGCGATGTATCCGTTCCTGGTACTCACTGCCTCCGTTTGCTTGCCTCTCTATGCCATCCAGCAATCCATCTATTGAACATTTCATTCCGCTCATGCGCGGAAAATGTATCCAATTTCATCCGTTCTTCGATCCGCTACGGATCTCCGTAGGCATCCGTTCTGCATTCGGTTTAACGCATCCGCTATATCCGCTAGGCATTCCGCCTGCGCAAATCTTGCCGCAACTCCATCTGCTCGGATGCGGGAGGAAGCGGACGACGCAGAACGGATGCCAGAACGGATGCAAAGAATGCATGCCAGAATGGATGCCTAGCGAAACAAAGCGGTTTAAAATGAAAAAACGTTCACAGAGGGGACTATCTGGATATTAAGGGATGTCTTACCAGGGATGCCTAGAGGATGCCTAGAGGATGCCTAGAGGATGCCTAGAGTATTGCAAAGGACACCTATTACTGCCTATAAAAAAGGAGCAACTCATCTGGAACCTCACTTTCAGACAGCAGCCCTGCGGTGTGGACCTTCTGCACCTTCAACCTGCCTCTTCCTTTCCACAGCATCCAGTTCATTATCCATCGTGGATCGTAACAAAGTTCCTTTTGGGCAGCCACCATCCTTCTGCAACCAGTGCGAAGTTCATCTACAGGCTCTGGTGAACTCTACTACGGCAAGAAAAAAGAGGCGGCCAAGAAGCATCTGGTTATGAGATGGTTCACCAGAAGAGCAGATGACGGACTGTACAACAAGCTGATGGTGGAACTCAAGAACGAGACCCTGTGCATTCCCAGAACTTCATTGCAGGATGCCTCCAGTGCATGTTTGACGAAGTTGTGCAGCGGCTGACACCCAGGTTGACCAAGGCAAACACCAACTTTCCGGCCCCAGCCTGGAAACTTGGGCTCAAGTGGCACTCACTCGTGCGCCACCTGGCCTCAGAACCAACCTACAGAGCATTGCAGTATGCTGCGAGGGTGCCCACACAACAACCATCAGCATTGTGGTGTCAGAGAAGTGGTGCAGCCATCATCGAAAGAATACAAAGAGGAGCTCCTACCAGTGGCCCCTCCACTGAGGAAGGATGAAAAGAAAAGTTGCAGAGCAGTGGTATTCAGAAGGTGGAATTTCCCCCACCACTGTGGAGCCATAGATGGCAAGCACGTGGCCTTGCAAAGTGCCAGCCAACTCGACGTCCTCTTATGCACAACTACAAGGGCTTCTTCAGCATCATTCCTTCTTTGCCGATGGTCGATGCTGACTACAAGCTTCAATGTTACATCGATGCTTCAGCAAGCGGCTCTCATTTCAGATGCCCAGATTGACCTCAAGGGTGGGCGGAAATGCAACTCATTGTGGGCTTCCCCAGAATCCAGAACCCTGCCCAACGACACGCAAGATGTGTCCTACTTCATCAATGGAGATTGATGCCTTCTCCCTCACAAAACCTTACCTTCATGAAGCCCTACCACTCCAAATACCTCACCCTGTGAAGAGAGGATCTTCAACTACAGGCTATTCCAGGCAAGCGGTGGTGTGAAGAACCACCTTTGGCATCCTGGAGCCAACAGGTTCCAGGTACTTTTCACCACCATGCTGCATCGCCCAGAGACCGTGGAGGAACATCGTGGAAGCTGCCCTGCATCCCTGCACAATCTCATGCGCACCCGCTACCCAGTCTTGCAGAAAACAGGCTCCTGGACCTCCAACAAGGCAATGGGACATGGAGCCTGAAGGAATGGAGGCAAGGCGAAACCTGACTAGACACTGAGGTATGTGCAAGGCCCCAACAGAGCCTCACATGAAAGGGAAGAAGCACAGCGCACCCTCCTGGAAACACTGGTGCAACCTCCCCAGCTGGAGCAGTTGGAGTGCAAACAAGGATGGTTTAGATGCTTAATGGATGCTTCCTTCAACCTGTCTCATCACACGGATGAGATTGGTGCCATGTATGTTGAGTGCCCCTACAATTAACCAAGGTGCATTTAATTAAAGAGTTGCTGTATGTTTTGACATGTTGTGGAGATTGATTATATTGTTTACTGATAATAAAGGGCCATAGGTATGCCACCTGGAGGGTGTGGACCACAGTCCCACTATGCTGCACTGGAGGTTTATCTATCCACAGCTATTACCCATCCCAAAAGGTATCCTGCCCAGTTCACAGCTATTTCTCAACCATCCACTGCTATCTTAACCCACCCCACAAGCATGCAAAGCTTAAACCATTTCTAAAAGTTCCAGCAAAGACTTATTAAAAAAAAAAAAGCAAGTGTGTGAATTCACAAAATAGACTTTCATTTTAACAAGAAGCTATAAAACAAAAAAAGTGAGTCTCTGGCACTCCTCCTTGGTCGCTCAGTCTCAGGGGTGAAGGGTGCAGGTTGCTGTGGAGGTGCTGGTGCTGAGTGCTTGCCATCAGCCCCTCCAGAAGCAGAAGCAGCAGAAGCCCAGCCCAGAAGACCGAGCCCTTTGCGCAAAGGCCCCGCAGAACCAGAGGTGAGGGCCAGGGGCGGATGGTAGCCTTTCCCTCTTGCCAGGGCTGCAGCAGATGCTGCAGACTTTTTCTGTTCTTCCCATTGGTGGTGGGGGTTGCTGGCTGGCAGGGTTAGGCTGGCCACGGAACCAAGCTGGCAGAAGGCTGGCAGGAGGCTTGCAGGGGTAGGCACCAAAGCTGGCAGAGGCTGGCCAGGAAGGCAGGCACCAAGGCTGGCAGGAAGGCTGGCAGGGGCAGGGCAGGCACCAAGGCTGCAGGAAGGCTTGCAGGCAGGCAGGCAACCAAGCTGACAGCAGCACTGGCTGGCAGCAAGGCTGGCAGGCAGGCAGACATCAAGCTGGCAGGGAGAGGCAGGGCACAAGGCTGGCAGGAAGCTGGCAGCAAGGCTTGCAGACAGGCATGCAGCAAGCAGGCAAGGCTGTCAATCCGTCGGCAGTAGGTCTTTCTCTGAATGGTGACCTTTCTTCCGAGCTGCTTACGCGTTTATATCTCCGGGGCTGAACGGCAAGTGCATCCTCCCCCCATGCGCAATTAATGCTAGCATCCATTAGGCTTCCGCTTGCATCCGCTTCTCCGCCTCGGCGTCCGCTCTGCATCCGCCTTGTTATCCGATTCCGCGTCCGCTTTGCTGTGGCCCCCTGGAAAGCCCCGTGGATGTGCCATCTTCATCCCATCCGCTTCCTTCCACATCCACTTTCCATCTGCTCTGCGTCCTCCCCGCGTCCGTTCCTGTTCCATGTTATCCGCTCGGTTATGCAAATTTTTCCCCTTTGAGAGTGGATAACAACGGATGGAACATCTTGCTCATCCGTTGTATCCTTTTTACTAACGTTTTGGCATCCGTTGGGCATTGTGACAGGGCCTTTAATAAAGATTATCTTTGCTTAAGACACTTAGTTCATTTTTTTTACTTAATAAAGTGTTGGTGAAAAGCTTTGAAGACAATGGTTAAGCCTTTGCATGCTTGTTGGGATACGATAAGGATAGTGTGGGGATAGATAAACTCCAGTGTTAAACCATAGTGGGACTGTATGGTTCCACCATCCCAGCTCAAAAACATTCTGCGATGGATGAAGATCTCAGTGAACGGCGCATGCTCAACAGTTAGAGCATATGAAACACGTATGCAATGAGTATACAACGGCATCTCTCTCTGCATTTTAACTATTTTAATTCCTCAAGGTGCTCTGGCACCCTGCCTGATTTGTAACTCTGGCTTGCAGGTATTTTAATCTAATGATTGGTATTTAGGGCAGCTTTTTGAAAGCAAAGAAACTTTTTGTATTTCGTACAGGTAATCCTTGACTTACAACAGTTCATTTTGTGACCATTCAAAGTTACAATGGCATTGAAAAAAGTGACTTTTGGCGATTTTTCACATTTATGACCATTGCAGCATTCCCCACTGTCATGAGAGGACAGGCAAGGAGAAATGCCCCTTGACGTGAGTGATGTCAAGTTGGCCACACCCAGTCACATGACCACTAAGCCACACCCACCAACTAAGCCATGCCCACAGAACCAGTTGTTAAAAAATTTGAATCCCATCCCTGTACAAGGGCCTATCTATAGTGTTAACCAGCCAAATTATATGAGAAACTTCAAAGCAGAAAATGAGAATAGTAGTCCATGTTTTATTCATTTCCAAAGGCAAAACCAAAATGTAGGAATTATAGTCCAAACAGTTCATGGTAACAAAGATTACTTTGATTTTGTTTGTGATCATTTTTTCTAATTCTACTTTGAAAATCAAGTTGATGTTTTCTGGAACAAAATTCCATTCTTTGTGATATATTTCCTGCATTGTAATTATAATTTATTATACTATTTCTTCAAGTGGTATCTTATCAAACTAATAACAGATTGAACAACTAGTCTGAGAATTGAAAAATGGAAATGTTGAAGTGGTTATTACTTTTTAGGATCAACCATCAACATTAAGGAAACAAGCAGTTCAGAAATGTATCATTGTCTAGCACTTGATAGAACTGCCATGAAAGTCTTGGAAAAGATATTTAAATCTCTTGATATATGTATATCTACAAAGATCATAATTGTGCAAGCAATGGTATTTCCTAGAATACTCTCTAAAAGTGAAATTTGGAGTTTGAAGAAGCAAGATAGGAAGAGTATTTTGAGCTTTAGAACTTTACTGAGAATAATGTAACAATGTTCTGTGTGCCTCTGATGTGCAATCATGGCACCTACATGATCATGGCAGCATCTTCAGACAATGCTAGCTCTCTGGCTGTGAATTGGAGATGAGCACCATCCTCTAGAGCTAGAAATGATTTTCAGGATAAACCTTTACCTTTATCTTACATTTACATTTCATTTTGCATAAACATTATTTACTTTGTAATGTATTGCGATAGTTCTTCAATGAATATAAATATGTGTGTCTATGAGTGGGAATGGAAGTAATTACATTTTAATTTTACATACTGTATTTACCATTTAGTCCTTAATATCTGTGCAAATAGTTTCTTGAATTTTGTCCTACATCTAGCCTTATGTTAGTGCAGAAAATGTACACACACACACACACACACACACACACTCATGCATCATACATCCCTCATATGAACAGACTGGCCATGTAAAGGCTACCTGAATCAGACTTTGCTTCATTATACTGTATAATCCATTCTCGGTTGACAGTTACTTGTGTTTAAGATGTTATTCATAATGTATATCTAACTCTGAAAGAGTAACTGATAACACAACAGGAAATTTCCTGTATCTCTTTGCTGCTATTGACTATTCTTCTTCCAGTAGGTCTGCCTTTGCAGTCCAGATCTTATAGACCTGCAATTAGCTCTAGGACTTGCAACACCTGTTAATTGTTAGATTTTCTTTTCAAAGACATAAAGGAAACTTTGATTTGTATATAGATTTTTTTCCTTGTAGATTTTCTTTATCTTTCTTTGCAGACAAGGAGCTAGAATAAAGATAGTCATATTATATCCTTCAGACATATCCATTAATTCTGTAAAACTAAGCACAGAAAAGTGAGTTAGGAGAATTTTTCATTTTATGATTTTGGAATTTTGTTTGAGCTCTCAGACTGTCAATGTTAGTAGTATGTTGCAGTCTGAAGCTCTCAAAGGAATGTAAAAGACATAAAAAACAAATGCATTTATAAAAAAAATGCCTACAATTTCCAGCTTTAAGACAACTTTACATCCAAACAAAAACACATCAAGAAATTCCTAAGAAGATTTTCAGTGAGATACAAGACTTGTGATTGTATATATAGTACAGTTTACATGTGTACATTGTCTGTCTTTATTTTATTCATAAGACCTTAGATTCAACATGGGAAGGGAAAACATGGGATAGAACACACAAGATTGCAATGTAGCAGAGATCTATCTCCAAATCAAGATGCATTTATAATAATTACATTCCTTATCATTATCTTTAAAGGCAAGCATGCTACTCATGGTATAAGTTCCTGAACATGGTAGACCTTGTTGAAACACAAAATCTTCAATTAAGATATACCTCATGTCCGAGCCAAACATTGGAGCATGACTTTGTTTTATTCTACTGCTACAGATCTTGTAACACAACTAAACTGTTAACTATTTTTAATTAATATATTATTCATACACTTTGTGAGATATTTTAACAATGGGATTATTTTCTTTCCAAGGCCTAATTTGACCAATTAGCTCTACCTGTAAGCTAAACTCAAATCATTCAATTGTTGCTCACATTAGTTTTAAACTACAACATATTTTACTGTCTAATTATTGATTAATTTACTGAATAAATTACTCTAGGTTTCAGAACTTGAAGTTGTTGATCATAAAACACAATCTTTATGGCTGTTTAAATTGTAAAGCTGTATTCCACTTACAAAACTGGATAAAATTATGCACTTGAAAACTGAGTGCTAATATTTTTATACAATGTAAGTTTTTGATAAAACCAGCTCAAATTCTCATAACTGAATGTATTTCTAGGACTTTTACCTTGGACATAGAAGTAAATAAGATGTCATTTTTTTTCCAAACAAACAAAATATAAAACAAAAAAAAAATCACTATTGGTTAATTAAGTGTACTTAGAAACAAATAAGGCTTTTTAACATATTGCTTTTTCCTCCATTCTAGATATTTTATCCATTCTTATTTATTTTATATCACAATGTTTTTATTTCAAATGTTGGAATACTTTACTGCAAGATTGGTCAGGATTTTCCAGCTTTGTCTTTTTTCCTGTTTATATTTGAGATGGTGGAGAACTGGAATATGGGAAAGCATATATGCACAAGGACCACACTTTTCCCAATGAATGTCAGAGACCCTTCCATAACTGGTAATCAAATTGTGAATGAATATGATTTTGTTGCAAACAAACCAGCTTTTATCAACAATGGAATGACAAATCTTACAGACTTGGATATAAAAAGTGGAGCTGGAAAGAAAGTCCCACTTTTCTATGGTGACACAATCTACATCCCATTCTTTACCTACCTATTGAAATCTGATAGTCTTCATTATCCCTTCTTGTATTTAATGAGGATTAATTAATTAACTAATTAATCATTAAACTAATCTGTCACAACATAATATTTATCTCACAATGACAGGCCCCAAAACCAAGAAAAATACATGGTAATTCTTTCTTTATTGCCATACATCTATGGACAGAATTTTGCATATACTCTTGCATATACTGAGAACTATTATTATGGGGAAAATAGGAGGATGAACGAGCATTAGGTGTCTTTGATGTCTTGAGTTATTTATAAAAATAACAAAGGCAGGATAAAAAGTATGTATAAACAAACAAACAATCTCTATTCTCACTGGCCTGTTAGGATAGTTCATTACTATAGTTCATAGTAATATGAACTATATAGTTCATAGTTCATTACCTTCAAAATATAGTTCATTACCTTCAAAATAATCTTATATCTAACCATCATTCCATGCCATATTTGATGACACTACCACTCCTAGAATCCTTTTTACAAGGCCTTCTGTCATAGAAAAAGGCACCCACCTCCATTTTCTTACTCCACATGGGTATTCATATACCTCACCTACAGCCTTCCATACAGCACATGAGTAATAGCAAATTATCTAATTACTTCCATTTGGCAATGGCAACAGGCAGATGTAAAGTTGCATCTAGTTACCCTCTTGATTTATTTTCATTCATTGTATACCCTCATAAAGACTATAAAGAACATCAAGCCCTCCATTGGTCATCTCACACTGATGGTAGCTCAACAGTTCAACTTCTGCTTCTTAGGGCCAACTGACTTATGCAGAAAATCATATGTTCTATAACAGAAATAACCACAGGGAGTATTTTCCAGAACTATTGAAATCCATTTCCACTGCAGGTTTAGAAAAGTTGGTATCAACTCTTGCTCAATATTTTTGTACTGTTATCATTTCTATCTCTTCTACATATCTTATCTCATCTTTCTTCAATAGGCCTATGACACCATATATTTCCACTCACATCCATTCCACCATATTTTTTTTTTACTTCTTCCAGGACCATCTTTGATTTTTTTCTACCCAACCACCTTCACATTGCTCAGTCTAACTCTAAATCTCCCACCACAATTCACTGCTTTCTACCATGATCATCAACTTTTAGCTTGATCATTTAATTCTCTAAGAAACAAAATCCTTTCAAATTTAAAAGATCTTTAAAGTCAGAACATCCAATCACAGAGAAAAAATGTTCCAAGTAGGGATAAAAATAACAAAGCCCCCACCCTCAAAAATCTAGAATAAACCCCTTGATATTTTCCAGTATGCTAACTAGCATGTGACCTGTATAACATTTTAGAAGGAAAAAAAATATTATCTTATTATCAAATACAGTGGAACCAATGCCTTAATATTATGAAATTAAAGTTAAGTTTCAGAATTATTAAAATAGAATACTCAGAATACAAACTTGCCAGGAGTGATTCTTACTTTCTTTATTTTTGAATTATTTTTTAATAACTCCCCACCAGCTGAAAAGAGATTCATAACGAAGAAAAACTAGGTAAAAATCCATTGATTCAAAATGCACAAGAACATGGCCTAGGATTTAAAGTCTGATCTGTTACATATAAAGAAAGCACTTTTTATTCTTCTGCTTTACAGTTCTGATCATATATGTACTTTTGTATTTGCAATAAAAGCTATTCATTTCGCTGTGCTGTGTCCTTGAAGCAGTTAGCTGCTGGGTACAGGTCAAGTTTCTGGGGAAGATTTATTGTCAGGTCAGGTGTGAAGTCTGACACAACATGAAACCAAACTACTTGAGAATTCCCTTGGAGAAAAATGATGGGAAGACATGAATTAAGAGGTTACTTGTAGAGAGGCTGACATTTGAAAAAAAAAAAAGTTGTGAGCGTTTGCTTCTAATCAGAAACAAAAATTAAAGACATTAAGAGAATAATTTTGATGGAATAATCTATCTGTTTATCTGTCTATTAAATTAGTTTGCTGGCCATCTTGCCACAAGCACCTTAAGTTAGAAGGCAGATTACCTTTTCCCCAATTGTATTACTTTATATAGATCCTATTTGGATCTATAAGTGTATAAAACCTTATAACCTGTGGATAATTACAATTGTAAAAGAAAATTTACAATTTACAATAATGGTTAAGAATCTAATCAATATTATAGAAGAGAAAAATGAAAGGAAGGACTCTTGGGGAAGAAATAGCAAACTGAAGATGGCTCTTCATTATTCTTCTGTGGACAAGGAGAGGACTTGAAATTGACCACAAATACAGTATTCCGAGCAGTTTCTAGTCCAGAGATAGCAGTCTCCTTTGGGTTTAGAGATCTGGGAAACAAGGGAATAGTTATCTATTTGCTCGATCTACAGTTGATGTCTTTGAAAACAGATTGGGCTCTCATGTTTCTTTTCTAAAAACTTCCAGTTATTAGGACCATTTAGATTAACATATTTTCCAGCATTGGGTGAGTTTTCTTCAATTCTGGGCAAAACCTATTTTAATACAAGTTTAAGGATTTTTGTATTTCTTTTTATTTTCAAATAAACAGAATAACAATTGTGTAGAATTTTGATTTTGGAAAGTTAGAAATGGACTAATGGATTTGAAATAAGATTTTGGAATGTGTTAATAATAATAGCTCTGGGAGATGAAGAAATAGCCATCTTTCTTAAATTGCAGTTGGTATCTTTAAAATGAGAGTGGGTTTGAATAAATGCTTTTTGAATCACTTTCAGCAATTGCTTGTTAAGTGCATTTCAACTATTAGAAACCTTTGGATCAACAGGTTTCATAGGACTGGGTTAGTTTCCTGTAATTGTTAGCAAAACAAGTTTTAAATACAAGTTTAAAGACTTTAAAAAAATCTTTTCAAATAAACAACCAAGGGGTAATTAAAACTTTGGTTCTAGAAAGTTAAAAGTCCAAGATGGATTTGAAATAAGATTTTGGAGTATAAGAATCCATTGGAAATATTTTTTTTTAATTCTCTTCAAAAAAATATAGGACAAGACTTTGAAGATTGGACATCAAAGACTACCAGAAGGATTCAAAGATTACAATAAATGGTGAAGAACATTTAAAATTTAATTACTAATCCAGAATGGAGCAAAAATGTTGAAGGATATTTTTGAACAACGGACCAGGAAAGTTAGTTTTAAGAATGTCTGCTTTTATAGATAGATCGTGTTTAAAATGAAAGATGAACAAGTTTTATCATTCAAGGCTGAGACTGATGTGAAACTGGATTTAAAAGTGATAGGCTTTAAGAAAGATATAGAAAAAGACTCTATACTAGTTATACAAAACAAAGTAGCTTATGTCTTAAATAAGTAAAATGGATATACAAATAAACCAAAAGAGGGACTTCCCCCTATATTTCTTGTATTGGATTTACAAATGAGTTTTGAAAAAGTTTGGAAGAAGAGATAAAGAAAGGAAAAAAAATGTTCTGGGACAGCAGTTCCAGCTTTTCCAGTTCCATTGACCAGCAGCATTCGCAGTGGCAGGAGAAAGGGATGGTTTCACATGGAACCTAGATCCTGTGCATTTGCAAATGAAGCTTTACACATGTGCACATCATTTATGTGGCTCGGCTCCCAAAGGATGGCAAACAAGTCCTGGTCTGTGGTCTGGGGGCTATGGACTCCTGTTCCATGATATTATTTGAAGGAACTAAAGATTGTTAAAAGTAAAAGGAACACTTGTAAAATTGGGATATGGGAAGAAGAGATCATTTGTTGCATTTTAGGAGAAGGTGATAAGGTACAGAACATACTTTCCATTCATTCATTTAATCAATCAGTGAATAACTGGGCAATTACAATTCCAAAACTATAAAAGCTATTAAAATCTTAAAAAACATTTTAAAAACAAAACTTGTTATGAAAAGTTATATATATATATATATTTATATATATATAAATATATATATAAATATATATATATAAATATATAATTATAATATATATA
>BHFT01066855.1:0-11452 GCA_004320025.1 Laticauda laticaudata | reverse complement strand
TACATCGCGTTTTCGAACGGATGGCAAGGTTTTTTGTCTGTTTTACATCCTCTTTGCATCCGTTGGTTCACTATGACATGGGCTTAAGTCAGTGTGCAGTTCAACATGCAGCTAAACCCACCTATCCTCCAATAAAAGAGACCATGTGCGTTGATCTGAATGCTCTATTGAAAGAACAGGATATGGTGAAACTGGGGAAAATAGGGATCCAATGAGAACCAAAAACAAGATAGACAGTATTAAGTTACTGCTGAGCAGAACAACTAAAAAATACAAGCAATTTAAATCTCATCAGCGGTGCTCTGTGTGGGATATGGGTTTGTCCTTGGATGGCCATGTGTCACAGATTAAGATGGATGCTTCTTTGTGCTCTTGGCTTCTCCAAATGCTAAAGGGAATGGAGTCTGACTTCTCAGCATGCACTTGGTTTGAGAGTACGGGCTGATGGATAAAATGGGTTGGGTCAGCTTCAAACAATATACTTGGTATTTGTCCTTCTGGTCACTAGATGGGGCAATAACTACAACACTATTTAAAGATTGTATGTTGGGCATATTTGTCTCTCAGGGCACTATATAGGGCTAAAGAGAAACAATAGTATATAAACATCTTATGTTGGGGTATGACAGAAAGCATGATTCCGTGTGATTGGAAGATACCTTATATAGCGACATTCTTATTAATGCTTACATACACATCAAGAAATAACTTGGAATCCTAGAATTCTAAAACAATTAGGAGTGAATGGGGTACACAGATTTTAATTTTTGTTGCTAAATGAGCACAAAAGGCAATATCAGAAACCCTGGTGGTGGCATAAAGTGCATTGTCACTTTCAAATTTTATATTCTTTATATGACAGGGAAGTCTTAAATTCAAGTGGACGGAATTAAACAGTTAAAGCCCCTGTCACATTGCACCAACGGATGCAAAGAGGATGTAAATAAAATGACAAAAAAAAGCTTGCCATCCGTTGAGTTACGTGATTGGACTCACGCCTCCATTTTGCTTCCTCTCTACGTCCAGCATCCATTTATGGACGTTTCATCCGCTCAGAAAGTTTGAGCCTGCTCAAAACTTCTTGCGCGCCTTTAAAATGTATCCAAATTCATCCATTCTGCATCCGCTACGGCATCCATTACGCATCCGCTATATCCCGCAAGCGATCCGTTCCGCATCTGCGCAAACTCGCATCCGCTCGGACGCAGGAGGAACGGAAATGGACACGGAAACGGAGCAGAATGGGATGCCTAGCGGATTGCAGACAAACAAGCGTTTTAAAATGGAAAAAAAACGTTCGCAGAGCGGGACCTATCTCGATATAAGCATGTCTACAGATGCCAGAGATGCCCAAGGGATGCCTAGAGGCATGCAAAGCGGACACCTACACTGCGCCTATAAAAAGGGGAGTAAACACATCTGGATCTCACTTTCAGACCAATGCAGCCCTGTGGTGCGGACCTCTGCAGCCTTCATCTGACTATTCCTCTTCCGACAGCATCCAGTCATGTCCACCGGTGAATTCGTTAACACAGTCCTTTTGGCAAGGCCACTATACCTTCGCAACATTGCGATATATCTCTATATCTACAGGCTCTGTGAACTCTACTACGAAAAAACGCCAAGAAGCGTTACGAAGATGGTTCACAGACAAGAGCAGAGGACGACTGTACAACAAAGCTTGAGGTGGTCAAGAGCGAAGACACTCGGTGACAATTCCAGAATTCATGAGGATGCCTTCCAGCCATGTTTGACGAACTTGTGCAGTGCCTGACACCCGTTGACCAAGACAAGAACACCCCAACTCTCCGGCCCAAGCCTGGAAACTCTGGCATCAAGTTGACTTCGCTCTCTGGCGCCACCCTGAACCTCAGACCACGCTACCATGCAGCATGCAGTAGGCTGATGGTGCCACCCGAACACATCAGCATTGCTGCGTCAGCATAATGGTGCAGGCCATCATCGAAGAATTATCAAGCGAGCCCAGTCCTCCAGTGGCCCCTCCACTGAAGAAGATGGAAGAAAGTTGCAGAGCCAGTGTAGTTCAGAGCCGAACTACACTATCTCTTTTGCGAGCCATCAATGCAAGCACAGGCCTGCAACACGCCAGCCATATCTCACTTATCTCCTTTGAAAACTACAAGGTCTTCTTCAGCATCATCTCTCTTCGCCATGGTCGGATGCGACTACAAGCTCATAGTACAAATCATGCGTCAGGCAAGCGCCTCATCTTCAGATGCCCAGGTATACAACGCCCAGTTACTCAAGGAGTAGCTGAACGCTAACCTCATCGTGGGCTCCCAGATCCAAACCCCTGCCCAACGACACAACAACATGGCCCACTTCATTCATGGGATACGCCTTCTCCCTCACAACCTACCTCATGAAGCCCATCACTTCCACCAAACTACCTCACCCGGTGGAGAGATCTTCAACTACAGGCTGTCCAGGCCAAGCAGGTTGTGGAAAATGCCTTTAGGCATCCTGCAACAGTTCCACGTACTTCTCACCACCATCAGAAAACATTGCCCAGAGACCGTGAGAGGATATGGAAAGCTTGCTGCATCCTGCACAATCTCATGCGCACCCGCTACCCAGTCTTGCAGAAACAGGGGGGCCCCTCGGTTGGGGGGACCCCCTCCAACCAAACAAGGGAGCATGGAGCTTAGGGGAATGGAGCAAGCGGCAAAACCTTGATCACACTCAGATGGCCAAGCCCCAACAGAGCCTCACATGAGGAAGAAGCAGCGCAACCTACTGAAACACTGTACAATTCCCCAGCTGGACAAGTGTAGTGGCAAGACAGGATGAAGATCTTAATCGATGTTCCTTCAGGCCGTCTCATCACACTGATGCAATTGCGGCCATGCATGTTGAAATGCCCTACAATGAACAGGGCATTAATAAAGAGTTGCTGTTTATGTTACATGTGTGGATGATTGATTATATTGTTATTAGAGAATAAAGGCCATAGTGGCACCTGGGAGGGTGACCATACAGGTCCCACTATGCTTGCACTGGAGGTTATCTAATCCCAGCGAGCTATTTACCCATCCCAAAGTATCCCTGCCCATGCCCACACGCATATCCCTGCCCACCCCACTGCTATCTTAACCCATCGCCACAAGAATGCAAAGGCTGATAAACCATTTCGTGAAAAGTTCCAGCAAGACTTATTAAAAAAAAAGAAATGAAGCAGACGTGGTGAGATCAAAAATAGACTTTATTAAACAAACAAAAGCTATTAGACAAAAAATGATGTCTCTGGCACTCCTCTTGCGTAACGCTCAGTCTCAGGGTGAAAGTGCAGGGGCTGTGAGGTGGCTGCGGGCTGGATGCTTGTCATCAGCTCCTCCAGAAGAGAAGCAACAGAAGCCCCAGCCCCAGAAGAGCTGAGCCCGTCTGCAGAAGCCCCAGCAAAACCAGAGTTGAGCGCCAGGGGCGGGATGTCGTTAGCCCTGTCCCTCTCTGCAAGGCGCTGGCAGCAATGCTACGGCTGCCTGTGCTTCAGCTGGTTGTGGGGTTGCTGTCTTGCAGGAGCTCAGGAACCAGGCTGCAGGAACATCAGGGAGGCAGCACCAAAGGCTGGCAGGAAGCTCAAGCAGCAGCACAGGCTTGCAGGAAGGGATGCAGGCAGGCTGGCAGGCAAGCAGGCAAGCACCCAAGGCTGGCAGAAGCTGGCACCCAAGGCTGCAGGAAGGCTGGCAGAAGGCTGGCAGGCGAGGCAAGCACCTAAGGCTGCAGAAGGCTGCAGCAAAAGGCACCAAGGACTGCAGCAGCATGCACCAAAGCTGCAGCAAGAACTGGCTGGCAAGCAAGCTTGCAGGCAGGCAGACCAGCAAGCCTGGCAGGAGCTGGCAGCCAAGGCTGCCAGGGAGGCTGGTAGGAGGCTGGCAGGGAGCTGCAGCAAGGCTGGCAGCAATTGTTTGCAGCAGACATGCAGGCCAGGACAGCAAGGCAGTCGATGTGTTCTGAAGCAGGTCTTTCCTCTGAATTGTGACGCTGCTTCCGAGCTGCCTTCCATTATATCTGCGGGCTGATGCAATGCATCCTCCCCGCAATGCGCAATTAAGCGCTCGGCTCCGCTAGCTTCTCTGTAATCCGCTGTGCATCCGCTTCATCCACTGTGCATCCATCTGCATCCCACTGTATCCGGTTCCGCATTCGCTTTGCTGAGGTCCCCCCGGAAGCCTGCGGGATGCTGCCATCACTTCCCAGTCCGCTTCCATCCGCTAGGCTTCCGTTCCGCATTTACCGCTTTCCATCCGCCCTGGCATCCTCCCCCCGGTTATCCGCTCCGTTATGTTGCAAATTTTTGCCCCTGCTGAGAGCCGGATAACAACGAATGGAACATGTGCTCGTCCGTTGTGTCCGTGTTTGCCTCCGTTGGGCAGCTCGTGACAGGCCTTTAGACATGGTAAATATGGAGAGAGATCAACCAATATTCACTAGGCAATTTCTGTCAAACTATAAATCAGTGTTCCCAAACTTTTTCAGTGCTACTGCCCCCTTGGTGCTTACAAACCATCCCTCAGTGCCCCCCACCCAGGGGTGCATTCAAATTTCTAATGGCGTGGCCTAATTTGAGGTGTGGCTTGCTGGTCATGTGACTGGGTGCGTAGCTTGCTGGTCACATGAGCTGGCTGGCGTGGCTTGCTGGCTGGGCCATGCCTGGCTGGGCACATGATTGAGGTAGTGGCGATTTAGTGGTCATGTGATGTGGTGAGCATGGCCATGTGACTGTTACGCAAACCAAGATGCAAGTGGCCTCACTTTAATGTCGGTTGTATTTAGCAAGTGTTCAATTATGATTAGTACAATGCTGTTCTAATTTATTGATCAAGTATCCCCAGAGATTACTTGCCCAAACCCCCCCACCCCCGTTTTTTGGAGTTTTGACAGCCATGCACACACACACACCACACTCCCTTCTAACCCTGCCTGACGAGCCACGTCATTGGACTAGAATTGCCAAAGCATCTCTGATTAGATTCTAGCAGTGAATAAAAATCTAATCAGAGAAGGTGCTTTGCTGATGTGCTTGTGTGATTTGTTTATTTGTATTTCATTTATGTCTGCTTGAATTGCATGACATGTGGCCCTTTCTTGTGCACAAACCCAGAATGCTTTTGCTGATTCTTTTGCAGCAAAATTATCGGACCTCTGCTTTGCTCTACTTTTCAAACATGCCAACACTGCTGCGTTCTAGGTGACTGGCCCCACAGGTCCACCTCTATTGAGCCCACTGCACTGGAGGGATCTGCCCAAGCAAGTCAAGTCAATGGGGTGAGCCTAGATTAGGGAAAGAAGAGAAAGAAAAGATGAGACAGATAAAAAAGAGAAGGAAGAAAGAAAGAGTTAAAAGGGATAAAAATAGAAAAAGGGACAAAGAGAAGGGATGGAAAGGGATAGAAAGAAAAAGAAATTAAAGGGAGAGAGGGAGGAGGGACGTAGGAGAAAGGAAATGAGATAAATCTATTCTAGTCCAATCACCTCTCCAAAAGGGTTAGAAGGGAGTTTGTTTGTGTGTGTGCGTGTGTGTTATCTCCTTGTTAATAATTTACCAGTACCATTTTCGGTTTGCCTTCTTCAGAATTGGGCACTTTGTAAACGATTGGGGAAAAGTAATTTTTAAGCGATGGAGATCTGATCCAATGATCCTGTTTTAAAAGCCTCAACAAAAATGTTGAGAGACTTCCTGCATGATAGTCTTGACCATGTTTCTGTCCACAAAACCTTGAATAGAAGCAAAGAGGTTTCAATTGCTGGCAAAGCATATTTGCAATATGTGGAAAGGCCTCAGTCTAAACTAGGCCTCATTCAATTCTGATGCATCAGGCTCTCTCTTCTCTCTCTCTCCTCGCCCTCCCTCCTTCCCCCCCCCCCCAAGAACGGCTTTGCCTACTTTCCCGCATGTGCCGTGGGCGGGCACTTCAAACATGGATTGGGATGTTATGGAGAAAGATAGAGGGAGAGAGAACCAGACAGCGCAGGCAGGGCAGGGCAGACAGCAAAACAGACAAGACCTTCTGGTGATGGATGGGTGCGTTGGTATGGCATGATGGAATGGATGATGGATGTGATGATGACGGACAGCACAGAATGCAACAGCGGCGCACATTTGGAAACGTGGTGGCAGCGGCTTTTCCCAACCGGATAGTGCTGCCACAATTCGGTGGTACCAGCTTCCGGAAGCATTACCCACAGTCAATGGGTGAACCTGCAGGGCCAGCACCATCGAACCACCCCTGTGCCTTTGTGTCCACCAAGGTGCATGCGCAGAAGGCCGAGCCTAAGAGGCTGCAGGGGCATCGAGCGGCGCGGCCGGCCCTGCAGTGTCACCCATGACTATCACAGCTTTGGCACCAGCGCTTCCAATTGTGGAAAGCAGGTTTGCACGTTACATTGCCATCACAGCTGTGTTCAACACGCTGCCCCCCCTGCCCGCCTCTTAGCACCCCTACTTGCTGCCCCCTTGGGAAGCAAGAGGTGGCAGGCGCGGATTTTGAGGTGCCGGCCCTGTAGGTTCACTCATCGACTAGGCACCACTTCTGGAGCCAACGCCTCAATGTGGAAGCAGTGCACGTTACATGCCACCACAGCTGTGTTCAACGCACCTCCCCGCCTGCCTCTTAAGCCCTTCTTTCTTGCTGGCCCCCTTGGAATAGCTAAAAGGTGGCAGGGGCATTTAGCAGGTGCGCGGCCCTGCAGGTTCACCCATTGACGGTAGCCACCATTCCTGGACCAGTACCTCTTAATGGGTGAAACTGCAGGGACTGGCTGCCTCGAAGGGCCCCCCTGCCGCCTCGTTAGCACCCCTCTTCTGCCCCCTTGGGGACACTAAGATGGGCAGGGGACAGTGCATTGAAACTACTGCCGTCGTGCACGTAACATTGCCACTTGCTTCCACATTTTGGAGGCGGCCAGCTCTGGCCCGTGCTACAGTCAATGGAGGTGAACCTGCAGGCACGCCGGCACTTCAAATGCCCCCCCGCCCGACCTCTTAGCATCCCCAAGGCGGGACACAAGAGCGGGCACTAAAGGCACAGGGGGGCGGCCGCAATCGAAAGCAGCCATGCGCCATGTAATCGTGCCAGCACACGTCCACATTGAGGCACCAGCTCTGGAGTCGGTCCTACAGTCAAGTGCCGAGTGAACTTGCCCTAGGCCCGCAACCTTCAGAACACCCCCCCTGCCACCTCTTAGCGCCCCCCTGCCAGCCCCCTTGCCTCTTAGTGCCTCCCTAAGGCATCCCTCCCCCCAGGGGCAGTACTGCCCACTTTGGGAATCACTGCTTTTAATGAAGGTATCTGCAGAGAAGGAAGAAATCCCTAATGGATGCAACTCATGAATACTGTTTCTTTCCTCAGCAGGGCTGAGAAATACTAAGAATACCAACTACATTTCCCTCCATCCATTCCTTTATACAGGTAGTCCTCAACTTATGACCACAACTGTGCCCGAAATCTACATTGATAAGTGAGACATTTGTTAAGTGAGTTTTGCCTCATTTTATGACCTTTCTTGCCACAGTTGTTAATCTCTGCACTTGAAAAGTTAGTTACCCGGTTGTTGAGGAATCTGGTTTCCCCATTGACTTTGCTTGTTTGTCAAAAGGTCACAAAAAGCAATCACATGACCTTGGCACACACCAACGGTCATAAATATGGACCAGTTGCCAAGCGTCTGAATTTTTATCACATGATCATGGGGAAGCTGCAAAGGTCATAATTGTGAAAAACTGTCACTAAGTCACACTTTTCAGGGCCATTGTAGCTTTGAATAGTCACTAAATAAACCATTGTAAGTCAAGGACTACCTGCACTTTTCACTTTTATTTATTATTGGAACCAAATGGATAATCGGTTTCTACAAGTATCAAGCACTTTCATCACATGGTATTGAGCTCATCCCTTTCTGGAAATAAAACAATTTGAATAGCTTGGAATATCTCCTTAAGCTCAAAATAGAGCCCTCCCAATGAGAATTTATTTTATAACTTGATAAAGTTTTGTCTTAAAATGATTGATGTCTATGCCACAGCAAACAGCAATCCTTCACTGTATTATAAACTAACTGTAATATAAACATTGCATTATAAACTAATCCAAGCATAAAATACAGGCAGTATTATCTATTGCTAATTCTTGTTTTCTTAATTTTGTTTCTGTTTATTTATATCACATTTATCAATATAAATGCCTCTTTTTTTACCTTGAAGGCTGAGGGGAAAAACCATTTCCAGTAATTGCATCCTTTAGGGATTTCCTTTCCCAAAATGCCTTCATTTATATATTGAAAGAGCAAAATCAAAGTTCTTCTACCTCATGCATCCTATAGTTTTGGTGGGTGGAGGAGGAGGAATGTTGAAATTCCTTTCCCACATATTGACAGCCAGACCTCTATGACAAAGGCCTGTCTTGCAGATTACAATATCCAGGCGGACTCAGAACCAAGACAGAAATTCCCTCTAACATCCAGGAAAGTTTGTAAGGCTTTAAATGGCTTAAAACCAACACCTTGAATTCATCTGGAAAATAAGTGTCGAACTTTCAGTAGTTGAAATGATATGATGCAAAGGTTAGTGGCCTTTTGCTTTCATAAAAGCTTCCAAGGTGCTTGATCTTTTCTGTGGGCTCCACAACATCTGTTGCTACAACCATGATTTATGATTTTCCAAAAGTTTAAGAGAGGAAACATGAAAACAGTAATGCAAGTCTAGGATAGGTGTAACAATAGTTAAACAATGTATAATTATGCCCAACATCTGTTTACCAGCTTTTCATTCCAGTTTTCCAATACGCAATGCGGTTATTATCTATCACTGTAATATGTTGAGAAAATGTTACAGGGAAGCTCTGTTTTTTTCCATATAGGTAGTCCTCAACTTATAACAGTTCATTTAGTTATGACGAAACTGAAAAATGTGACCATTTTTCAAAGTTACCACCTTTCAGCATCCCCATGATCATGTGATCAAAATTCAGATGTTTGGCACCTGACTCATAACTGTTGCTGTGTCCCAAGGTTATGTGATCACCTTTTGAGATGTTCTGCCAAGCAAAGTAAATGGAGAAGCCAGATTCACTTAACAACTGGGTTACTAACTTATCAACTGTAGTAATTCACTTAACCACTGTGGCAAGAAAGATCATAAAATGGGGCAAAATTCACTTAACAAATGACTCACAATAAAAATTTTGGGCTTAATTGTAGTCATAAGTTGAGGATTACCTGTATAATTAAACTAACTATATATATAAAACTATATAACTGTAGCTAAAAAATTATACATACACAGCATGCCAAACTGAGAAGGTAAACCTTACTTGCTAGGCCAAATCATACAATAAATACCTATTCAAAGCCTTTTAAGTGGTAGATCACTGTTCAGATGGAGGCATTTTTGATTGTAATAAGTACATCTAAAATATGGATCCTTTTATGGGCTTCAAATTAGTGCTGACCTTCAAACTAGTTATTAGTCTGATTATGCAGTAATTAGGTCTGCAGAAAAAACAATTACTACCAACCTGCCTTCCATTGAGGGCCTGTATACTGCACAAGTCAAAAAGAGGGCTGTGGAAATATTTTCAGACCCGTCATATCCTGGACATAAACTGTTTCAACTCCTTCCCTCAAAACGATGCTATAGAGCATTGCACACCAGAATGAGAAGAGTTTTTCCCCAAAAGCCATCATTCTGGCTAAACAAATAATTCCCTCAACACTGTTCAACTATTTCCTAAGTCTGCATTACTATTACTATTAATCCTCCCATCCTTCCTTTCACCCATCTCCTCCCACTTATGACTGTATAANTTGTATTCTAACAATTTTTATTGACTGTTTCCTAGTATGATTTGATTGCTTATTGTACCATATGACTATTATTAAGTGTTGTACCTTATGATTCTTGACTCTTGATGAATGTATCATCTTTTTTGTACACTGAGAGCATTTGCACCAAAATAAATTCCTTGTGCGTCCAATCACACTTGGCCAATAAAGTATTCCATTCTATTCTAGTTCCTGCAATTTTTTTGGGCAAGATTTTTCAAAAGTGGCTTGCCATTGTCTACTTCTTCCTAGGGCTGAGAGAGTAACTGGCCCAAGATCACTCAACTAACTTTATGCCTAAGGGTCAGTGTTTACATAGGCTTTTGTATGAAGTTTGGCGGATATTTGTGGACTTTAGAAGTCAATCAAAATATTCAAAATCTTTAAAAAATATGCATCCCTGTGCAAGGTGCAAGTTGGATTTTTAGTTTTGCAGCCATCCTAATTATGCAAAAGGAACCATTCAAATCCTATTGATACATATTTGTGTCACAAAAATATGTTGAAACTTTGACTATTTCTAAAGATGAATTTGCAATAATGAACTACATGCCTGCTGAATTGTGTAGTTTATTCATGTAATCTACGTTAGTTGAAGAAAAAAATTCTCACTGAGCCTTTCCCTCGGCAAGAATTGGTATTTTCCAGATATAAAATCCCTACCAGGAACATTCCAAACTCAGAGAGGAAAAAGATGAATTAAAGTAGTTTCCATTTTATAGAGCCAATACTGAATATTTATAGGATGAGAATTTGGGTAGATCAAATTATGATTAAGCTAAGAAAGATAAAAAATATATTACTTACTGGTAATTTTGAAAAAGTCAAAGGAAACCCATTGAAATGCCTTCATAGCTTGTTTTTTTCAGATTCAAACAATACATTTCTCTGGAAATTTTTTTAGTTCAAATAAAAATACAACCAACTCATTAAGCAATTTATTCATTATTGCTTGGGGGGGGTGTTTATTTTGCTTACAGTTGTAATGTTTCATTATTGATTCTTTGTGTAAACCTATTACAAAACTTTCTGTATAATCATACAGAGAATGATAGGTTTGAAATGAATATTTATTACGTAGGGAAGACAAATATTCATAGCTTGAATATTTTTTGGTTTAAGTTACTAGCAGTTACCTTGCTGTACATTAAGATAATACTATAAAGAAGTTAATCTTTAGAATTTAATTATCTTCAGAACACATATTTGCATCTCTTTTAAAATTATATAATAACAATAAATTTCCATAAATTGTGTGACATTTAAATAAAATGACTTTGCTATTCTCTAACTTCCACCAAATCATGTTTCCAGATCAGAAAAATATTTGGTGATAGCAGTATCAATTCCTTAGAGATGTCTCCATAAAACAGCACTCACTTTATCTATATGCCACATTTAGACATTCTTACATATTGGTATTTTGTTTTAAAACAATACTGCAGCATTACAAAGTAACTTAGTATTGAATTGAAAATAACATTGTTCAATTAGAATATTTTCTGCTGTGATGATGACAAAAGTTTCAGGATGGCCATTAATAAAAATGAACCACACAGATTTTGATAGAGCTATCTATATGTTAGAAACAAAATTCTCCTTCAGTTCAACA
>BHFT01066852.1:0-15705 GCA_004320025.1 Laticauda laticaudata | reverse complement strand
TGTTCGTGTTTCGTTTACCTAGACATTTGAAATAAAGAGTTGTTGTAAATGAACCCGGTCTCGTCACTCTTTCCGAGATGGAACACTGGTGATGAAAGGTGGATCATCGTAGAAGCAGAGACCCGGATAGCACGCGGCGATCTGATACGAGCGAGAAAGAGATGCTGGTAACAACGCACCGCCGCAACCTTCAATCCAGATTTCAGGCGGATTGGGAATCCGTATATCGATTGCTTCCTATTTCTCTTTAGAAAACCACACGAGACTGGAGAAATCTCAGCAGTCAAAGGCAGAGGGCTGGTCCTTCCTTAACACTCGCGGACACACGCCGTCATTCAAAATGGCCGAAGGCACGTCGCAAACCCACCCAGAGATTCAGCAAATACCGTGGCCGACTTGAACCCAAAGCCTACCAACACACTACGGTCCTCGTGGTCTCCCAATCTAATCAAAAGACAGTCTACGCCAGTTTACCAAAGGGATCAGAACAGAGGATGAAACCATAGCCAGACTTTGTGCACCTTGAGGCTATGAGCAGCCGTGGAACTGCCTCGGCTGACAAGACTCTACCCTTCAGCACGCAAACTGAACTCATCAGCCGAACATGAACCATGGGCGACGCATTGCTCGAGCAACCGCTGCTGACGCAGTGAAAAAGTAGCAGCCACCCATGTCAGCAAATGAAGCCTCAGTTCCTACGACCTGCCGACCCAAACCAGGGAGAAGAACCCGCAGAGGAGGAAAGAAACAGCCCACAGCAAAAACACCCCGAGGAGTCAAAACCAGAGTGACCACTCGAAGGAAGACGGACGAAGGTGTCCATCAACCCACTATTCAATATGAACAAATGGCCGCAAAAAGAGAGAATCAGTGGGAATTCAATGTGCAGGCTCCGGAGGCAATCACCCACAGTCTGATGCAAGGTTCCTCGAGCCAATATTGCCGGACTTGTACATAAAAGGGGGCACATCGAAAGGTCTGCTGCAACAAAAGAGCTATATTCCAAAAGATGTGGCAGAACCCCCCCCAGACACATATGACAGACAAGTCGCCAAAAAACCCCCGATTGAAAAAAAACCCAACAAAAAATAAAAACAAAAAAAAAAAATGGTGACGAGAGAAGAAACGCATCAGACAGTCCACCATCGATAATGCCAGGGTGGAAGCGAAAGAAGGTTCGGATAGAGGTGAGCATCCCAAGGAAACCTGCAAACGATGAGGTCGACTCAGGGTCGTCCTATCAGATGTATCTGAATACCATCCGGCGCCTAAATTCGAACATCTCTCAAGCAGAAAGAACTAAAGACAACAAAAAAACTTGTGCTAAAAAACTATCAGCGAAATTCAAATCCCAGTAGTGGCCTTGGAACATTTTTAGTGAAATTTAAACAACACGCCGAGTCTTCGCCTCTGACTACGTCGACGTGACCACCCTATTCTCTAGGAACTCGAATGGTCGCGCTCTGGAATCAAGGATGGACCGGATCAACCGCAATCGCTACTTCCAACTGAAGTAGAACCTACTCCATGACATTCCAAGAGATTCGACAGGACTCTATGCGAGTACCTAGGGGACTCCAATTTCCATTTAGCCAGACCCGAAAATAGGCCCATTTCGTTAAACAGCCAGAGCGCGGTCATTCGTGCTTAAACCAAAATTGACGAACAGCATGACATAACAGCTTATTGCGCAAGGGTTTGTAAGAACCATCGACCAATGCCAAAGTTGGCGAAAGCCCTACATTCACCCCGGAAGCGCAGATGAGGTCAGTGTGCATCTCTGGGGACTATAGCAACCTGAACCACTCACTCCAACAAAGAGCATCCCAGTGGCCAGTAGTGCAACATTTATTGCACATCACTAGGGGAGGAAAAACTATTCAACCAAAAACCAACCAAGCACAACTTATCAGCAGCTTCCCAATTGATCGAGCGCAGAAGTAAGACAGGCATGAGGCACAAACGATAGTAATGCCAATAGAGGTACAATCAAACGTAACCGACTCCAATTTGTGTTAGCATTGCCCAGCTAATTTTCCGAAAGCCTCATGAATGCCTACTAAACGGAATCAATAGTGTCCGTTCACATAACTTAGACATGTACTTGGTCTCAGCATAAAAACGCGCGAGCCAGACTAGAGACCAGGTTAAAAGAAGTCCTTTAACTCTTGCTTTAGAAAATCAAGCCGTAAAAAGTTAAGAAGGAAAAATGAACTGCCACTAACCGGTCGAATTTTGGGCTATTTAATTGATGATGCAAAGCCATTCAACCTACCGGAAAGAAGGTGAAGACTAACGAAAAAGACAACTCAGACCAAAAAAACAAAACGATCTCGAGGCGTTTCCGAGTCTCTAAATTTACAATGTGTGTTCTACCCTCCATAAGTGACAATACCAGAACCCCTAACAATGACCTGCTAGATTAAAAAACCATCTTGGACAGGCACCCTCCAAGGTAATAAGCCTATTACGTCAGACCCTGTCTATCCAAGTTTAGCAACACCGCTGCCCTCTGAACGTCCCACTCTGCGATGCTTTACCTTTGGGTCGGTGCCATCCTGAGCTCACAGCTTCAGATGGCAGAGAGGCACTGTCGCCTTTATCAAAGACAACTCTCCAAGCGGAAACACAATTAACAGCCAACTTGAATCGTGAAGCCCTGGCAATCGTTCGCCGGGGTCAAACGATTCCATGAGTATCTTTATGGAGAACCCTGATTTTTTTTCTACTGTAAACTGACCACAAGGCTCTGCTTGGAATCCTAGCAGGAAACTAAGCCAACGCCCGAAAATCTGTCTACTTAGAATACGAAGTGGTCTGAAATTCCCTCACTTGGCGTACCTACAACGCCTTACTCCCACAGACCTGCAATAGCCATTCTCGCAGCGCTGATGCCCTGAGGCCGTTCCCCGTGCCATCCACAGAAGACTGACCCTGCTGCCAATCTACCTCCATATTCAACTTGAGACCTGCCCAGAGATACTACTGACAGGCAGCCAACTCGCGAGAGCCACAAGCAAAGACCCTTTGACAGCGTGAAACTGAACTGGTATGTAAAGGCTGGCTGGAGAAAATAAAAAAACCGAACTTTAAATCTTTCCGTACCAGACAGACCGAGCTGTCTATTGAACAAGGGGCATCTTATGGGGTGACAGGGTGAGTGCCAAGCACCTACAAGAAACTGTCCTGGCATGTTGAATGAGGTCACCTCGGGCATGAGTTAAGATGAAAGCCCTGGCCAGGATAGTCTGGTGGCCAGAGCTGGTACAAGAGACATTGAATGCTTGGGTTGCAACATCCACAGCCTGTCAGACAGCGAGCTAGCCCCCCCAACAGGCACCAATATCAGGACTGGGAAACTCCCCGGGTCCATGTCTAACGGTGCACATTGACTTTCGCTGGGCCAACAAAGGAACACCTTTTGATTGTGGTCGATGCATATTCGAACCGGTTGGAAAAGTCATTGTCTCATGGCTGCCACACACAAGGCTGTCAATGAAACAACTTGACAAACTGTTGCGATGCATGCTTAGCTAGCCAAATGTACTTGTTTTTGGACAACCACCTCAGTTTATCCGGCTTGCAGTTTCGCAACCAATACCTTGCTCCCAGTGTATGCCGTCACGCCTTAACTGTGCCATGCCATCCGGCTGCGCAATGATTGGCATGGGCTGAAACGCATGGTTAGTAAACTAAGGAGGGGGCTATGAGCGGATGGACAAGGTGACGTTGCATGGAGCAAACTCACCAACTCCTACACCTTGCAACATATTACCCCCTAGTAGCACTAAAATAAAAGCCCGGCTGGAACTGTTAAATGGGTAGGAACTATGGTCCTACCTGGCAGGTATACCCCACCTACACATGGACAAGCCCGCCCGACTCCTCCAGCAAATACCGTACCTTCCAAATCGGTGACCTAGCATGCCAAGAACCTTAACCGGGAACCTTCTAGCTGCCGAGCCACCTATGGCCGTCAAGTCACAGGCTAGCCGACTAATCTAGACTCGATGTGGAGGAATGGAAGCGACACATAGACCAGCTCGTTCCCAGCAACCTCAAAAGAAAACCACTGCAGAACCCAAAAAATAATAAATTCTGACAAAAAAACAACCAAGGGGGGGGAAGTACAGAATAAATAAAAAAAGGAGAGACGAAATTCCCATATACAAGACAACAAACTTGGCAAACAACAATCTAACCAAACAAAAAAGAGCACTCATGATTAGATGAACCCAAAGAAAGGAAGTCCGGAGTAGGAGAGCAAAGTGAGGCCTTCCTGGAAGGTGCAGCCCGGCAGCTCAAACAACCCGGCCAACCAGGAGGAGCAGCAGAGGCCATCTGCAACCGGTCCTGAGAGCTCAGCGGGAGTAGCCAATCGCTGACTCACCCTTCCCGGAGGTTCTCAATGGAGAAAGGTCGAGAGAAGCAGCGATCCAAAAGACCAAACAACAAGACTGACCACGCAGGTCGAGAGAGAGAGAGAGAGCCACCTACCTGCGTGACTACTCACGTCACGTAGACTGAAAATAAGGGAGGGGTGTTCGTAATGGAACTTGGTAGGTTCCAAGTACTTCATTCTGATTGGCCGAAAAGGCCACTTACGATTGGTCGCTAGGACACCAATCCGGGAAGTCCGCCAAACGTGGAAAGAAATCAAATAACTGTCATTGGCTTACAAAGCCAGACAGGCTAGCCGTCATATAATAAAGGCTGCCAACAGCTTGGGCTATGTTCCGGTTCTGTTACCTAGAGCGGTTTGAAAATAAAAGTTTGTTGTTTGGAACCTGGTCTCCGGCACTTCTTTCCTATGGAACGGCTATCTTATCATTATTTCTAGCTTCCCGAAGAATAGGTGTGGCCTACTTTGTTCAAATTCCTTGCTAAAGTCTAAGTTATACCTTTATAGTCCATAGAAATTTGTGGTCCAACTAAATTTAGCTCATTTATGTGAAGAAGATTGGCTTGCATGAATCTGTTTTTAACAAACCCAAGTTGACATTCTAGTATATTACTTTAACTATTTCTAATGGTTGGCAGATCTGCTTTTTATTATGTTTCCAGTTCCTTCGCTGGGTATATTTGGAGAGGCTGTCTGTAGTTCCTGAGTCTATTTTTCCTCCTTTTTGAAGAGAGGAACCACACTCTTTTCGACAGACAGCTCACTTGTCCAAATCGCTTAATCAAGATTCCTGCATTGAGCAGGTAGGTCACCCAGTCCCTTATGGTCAAAGAAATCGATCACTATATACATCCCGTCTGTTCATTATGAATCTGCTAAAATTATCCTTTAAAGTGTCTATCTAACCAACACACTGTGAAGATTCTCAATAAAAGGAGTCTAACTATCGGCGATTTGACTGGAAGACTGTTAACAAATTCTCAACGGTTCATCGGGGCCTCTTCATTGAAAGAGTTAAAGCAAGTTTAGGACAGGCTATCTCCAAGGAAGTATCAAAAGAAACCAGCATGCTCGCAAATAAGAACTCTCGCGCACAAATTGAAAGACCAAAAAAAAAAAACAGTATATCAAAAGCTGGAAAAGGGGGCAAATAACAGAGACAGAATATCAGAAAATAGTCCCAACTCTGTAAAGGTGAAGTGGGAAAGCTCAGGTTCTCAATGAACATCTCTCTGGAACAGAACATAGCCCAAGCCGCGGCAGCCCTTTATATAGCAGCTAGCCTGCCGGCTTGTGGCCAATGACAGTTATTTGATTCTTTCCACCGTTTGACGGCTTCCCAGATTGGTTCCTCGTGAACCAATCCATAAGTGGCCTTTTTCGCCAATCAGAATGAAGTACTTGGAATCTACCAAGTTCCATACAGAACAGATAGCATCACCATCAGATGTATTGATAACTGGCTGACAAACTGTAGTCAATAAGTAGTCCTTAATGGTATTACATTTACATGGAGGAAAGTAAGCAGTGGGAAACCACAAAGTTCCGTTTTAGGCCCAGTACTCTTCAATATCTTCATAAACGACTTATACGAGGGACTAGAAGGAGAACTTGTCAAATTTGAGGATGATACTAAGCTAGCAGAAATAGCCAACACCCTGGATCAGGACTGTCAAATTCCCAGCCCATAGGCCGGATGCGTCATACATTGGCCACACCCTCTCTTGGTTTAGCAAAGGGGAAAGAAGTCCTGATATGTCATATGATGCCACCATGATGATGTGAGTTGATACCCTTGCCCTAGATGATAGGCTCAAAGTCCAGGTGAATCTCAACAGACTTGTACACTGGGCCCTATCTAACAAAATGAAATTCAATGTGGAGAAAACTAAAGTATTACACTTAGGCAAGTAAGTATTACACTTAGGCAAGAAAAATCAAAAGTATACATACAGTGAAACCAGGCTTAATAGCTGTACCTATGAGAGGGATCTTGCCTAGTATAGTGGACAACCAATTAAATGTGAACTAATAGTGTGTAGTGGAAGCCAAAAAGCCAATGCAATCCTAAATTGCATTAACAGAGGGATTCAATCAAGATCAAGTACTTTATACAGCCTTACAAAGACCACATCTAGAATATTTCATCCAGTTTTGGTCACCACACTATAAAAAAGATGTTGAGACTCTAGAAAAAGTGCAGAGAAGAGCAACTAAGAAGACTAGAGATTAAAACACATGAAGAACAGTTACAGAAACTGGGCATGGCTTGTCTTGTGAAGAGAATGACCAGGGGAGACATGATAGCAGTGTTCCAATATTTGAGGGGATGTCACAGAGAGGAAGGGGTCAACCAGTTTTCCAAAGCACCTGGAGACTGGACAAGGAATAATGTAACTGATCAAGGAGAGATTCAACCTGAAAATAAAGAGACATTTTCTGACAGTGAAAACAATCAGCCAATGGAACAGCTTGCCTTGAGAAATTGTGGAAGCTTCATCACTGGAAGTTTCAAGAAGAGACTGGACTGCCATCTGTCAGAAATGGTGTAGAGTTTCCTGCTTGGGCAGGCGGTTGGACTAGATGACCTACAAGTTGCCTTCCAAATGTATTCTGATTCTGAAATGGTCCTGTATTTCATTACTCAATTGTGGGAGGCCAAAGAGGAAGGAAGGGCTACTTACACTATGTTGGAGGTGGGTAGTAAGAAAATAGATGAAATATTTGTGGGTTTATACATATATGTATGTACAGAGGGGAATCTTGGGTACATCCCTACCATAGAATTAGACAAATGGCAAAAACTTGGGACAGGAACTACAGACTGACAATAGCTGGAGCATATGAGGAAAATCTCTATAAAATGTTTTTTAGGTGGCATGAGGGAAGCCTCCAGACCCTGGATAAGGTGATAAACAGCCCTCCCGGAAGTTCCGGTAGGCCAGGCCCACCATGGCCATGTCCACCCAGCAACCAGGAAATGAACGTTGCTGGAATTTTTGAATCCTACCCCTGATAACATGTCCCCCAAATGTTGGAAGTGTAATCAGACCCGAAGTACTTATTATCATATGTGGTGGACATGTATGAAAGTAAGCAAATTTTGGATGAAAATACATACATGGTTGGAAAGGATGATTATATTGATTTGAAACTATATTTTTGTTAGGTACAATACTAGAAAACTAGTTAAAGAACTATATACTTAATTTTACATGTATTGATAGGAGCGAGAATTGTGTTTGCACAATATTGGAAAAATGAGAACACTCCATCAGAGGAAGATATAATTTGGAAAATATTGGACTGTGCAGATATGGATAGATTGACATTGAAAATAAAAGATAAAGGAGATACAGAATATTACTTAACTTGGTAGAAGAGGTAGAAATTAGATGAAGAAAGAATATTGCTATGTACATAAACATGGTTTATAACTATAAGTGTGCCAATATAATCAACAGGGTTATAAATAAGCTAACATAAGTATAAGTTTGGTCAAAATCATTCTTTGTACCATTACTATTGTTGTTAGGATATATGTTACTATTTCTTTTTTTTCTACTCTTTTCTTTTGTAAAATGATATACCCAGACAATATACTGTATTCAAAATGTTTATATATGAATAAAAAACCCTGTACATTAAAAAAAATACAAGGTCCCTTCCAATTCTGTTAATCTCTTAATGTTAAACTTGTGTGAGCAATGCTAAAAATATACTTTAAGCTCTCCCAACATGAGTTCCATGAGACAAAATCAAATACCCAGGATACCAGCAAGTAAGCAAGCCATGGGATACCACAAAATTCTGTCTTAGGCCCAGTACTCTTCAATATTTTCATAAGTGACTTAGATGAGGGAATAGAAGGGGAACTTATCAAATTTGAGGATGATACTAAGCTGGCAGGAAAAGCCAACACTCTAGAACAGGGTTGTTAAACTTCTGGCTCACGGGCCGGTGGGGATATATGCTGGCCCCATCCATGCTCGGACTAGATGAGCTACAAGGTCCCTTCTAACTCTGTTAATGTATCTAAATATAAACCAGAAGTGTGCTGCAGCTGCTTAAAAGCCAACACAGTTCTCGGCTGCATTAACAAAGGGATAGAATCACGGTCATGGGAAGTGTTATTACTACTTTATAATGCCTTGGTAGACCATACTTGAAATAGTCACAATGTAATAAAGATGTTGAGACCCTAGGAAGAGTACAGAGAAGAGTAACAAAGACGATTAGGGGACTGGAGGCTAAAACATGTAAAGGATGGTTGCTGGAATTGGGTATGTCTAGTTTAATGAAAAGAATGATTGGGGGGTGACATGATAGCTGTGTTCCAATGTCTCAGGAGTTGCCACAAAGAAGAGGGAGTCAACCTATTTTCCAAAGCACCTGAAGGCAGGACAAGAAGCAACAGATGGAAGCTAACCAGGGAGAAAAGCAACATAGAACTAAGGAGAAATTTTATGACAGTTAGAACAATTAATCAATGGAATGACTTGCCTGCAGAAGTTGTGGGTGCTCCATCACTGGAGGTTTTTAAGAAAAGATTGGACCAGCAGTGGCCCAATCTGAAATGGTATAGGGTTTTCTGCCTGAGCAGACAGTTGGACTGGAAGTCCTCCAAGTTTCCATCTAAATCTGTTATTCTGTTATGTTATTCTCAGTGATGTCCAAACTTAAACAGAATACTTGAGTGGAAACTGAAGGACGAGAGAATGATTTAGAAACTATACTATTGCTGATGCAACTTAAAATATTTTTGCAGCCTAAGCACACCACTGACAATTGATTAATTTGTAATTATTTATTGTTACAAGATCTTTTCCACAGTGACATACCAATGGAGGGACAATGAGAATGATCCTATCAGGTGCAGGCAATAGATAGGTGCATTGTCTGAGGAGGTTCTTTAGAAGGTCAGCGGCACAAATGAAAATAGATCATTGCCGCCAATTTCATTTTTTTCTCCTTAATCTACACTCAGTAGCCCATAAATGACAAAGTGAAAATTTTATTTAAAAGAAAAAAAACTGAGCAGGGAGGTTGGCTAGATGATCTCCAAGGTCTCTTCCAACTCTGTTGTTCTATTATACCCAAAGAAGAGTTCTACTCCACAAAAGCTGTGGAAGCAGAATTAGAAAGGGGAAGAAATTTTCTCAGGGACAGTCTTCTCATCCAAAGTGAAGAGAGACATGACTGTCATTTTGGAAAATACAGCACTCAAGAGCATGAATTTCCAATTATCTTCAGAATATGGCATATACCTTAAGTAGATGCAATCAACCCACCAAAAGAGGGCCTGATAGCTTACTGGCCACATTACTGCTCAATATGATTATATTGTTGTAATGTCAACAGATTTATTATTGTTTATGGCTTTTATTTTATAAATGTGAGAATATAAGGAGGCATATAAAATTAAAATACATTTAACAATACATATACATGCACATATGGCATCTTTCTTTTCACACTCATAACAAAGCACACTTAAATGAATAAATAAAAAATGTAATGCTTGGGCCATGTAAGGTCCAGTGAACTCTTCCAAACCATTTCTGAATCATGTGCTGCCTTGCTCTTTCATGTATTTTCACATAGTTATAAAAGTCTGAGCCTTGCCAGAGAAAGATTTGAATGAAATGTCCCCCAAATCACACTGAATTAGGAGCCTTCAGTACTGGCTTTTCAATAATATCTACCATTTGAGACACAAAAATCACAAGTCAGCAAGGTGTCCTTTCTCAGGAGCACACCACCAGGTATATCCCCAATACTGAATATAAAATTCATCAAAAAGAAATGGAATTATGACAGAATGCAGCAGTTGTTCCCTTCCCACCAAGTCTAGACAGCTTTTGCATTTTAAAACTTGGCAAACCAAAATGAAAAACCTATTTGCTCTATCCTGCCCAGCTCTCAGTAATGCATGCCAGATCATAACATTTTGAAGTCAGAATGTTTACATTATGTGGTTTACCTCATGGTCCTTCCCACATCTGTCAATTATAGCCAAATTGATCTTTGATACATATGAAAGCAGCCCTTAACCATATGAAAGAATGGATAAGAGCGTCTCTGTCCTTTTTAGTGTGAATAGATTGGTTATCCTATTTTCCTAGCAAGCTACTTCTTCAGTAACTCACTCCCAAAGCCATGAGATTATGAATAAGTGAAAGACAAGGGGAAATTGTCTGACCTAGTCTCTCATTCTTTAAGCAGACTCCACTTCTTGGTAGGCTAGACAGCTCTACTTCAGACTAAATTGAAAAAAATCAGTTTTGGGATTTTTTGGGTTTATTTCTGAAACTATGTTTTTTTCTTTTTTCCTCTGCAAATTCCTATGTAATACATATCACAGGTTTCAGTCTCCATAAAAATTGGAGTATTTTTATTTTTATTTTGAAAACAATTTCGGGATCTCTGATAAGGATCCAAATAGGAGGTGCAACTAGGTCATCCATCCTGAATGGCAGAGAGAATTCCATCTGCCAAGATCTGAAATGAGAAAGTAAATGTTGATGAAGTCAGAAGAGGAAGAGTTCTCCACTAAGCTTCCACTGCCATGCCTTCAATGGTTCTCTAGAGAAAAACAGCAGAGAAGCTAGGTTGGCACCTCTAGGGAATGCACCCCTCCCTCACTCCATATTCATAACACTGAATATGAAATGCCAGAGAAGCGATCAATCTTACTTTGATGGCAAGGAGCTTCATTTGTTAGTGCAGAATGGGAAGGGGGTTGTTCTGATGCATTTACTGATTTTTCAAAATATTATTTCAGTGCATTGGCTTTGCCATTTTTGTTTTGTTGTGATATCAACTTGGTATATAGAATGAGAGAAGGATGTCCATGAAGACATTTTCTGTAGATGGAATGATGAAGGCAGACATATTTCCACAACTGTAGTCACCATCATGCACAAACATGTAAACAGATCAGTATTAGTAATTTGGAAGTTATTTTGCCAACTAGGAAATAGCATCTAATAGTTTCATAACTATTTCTTTATTTTGACTTATTTCTAGTGAAAACTTTAACTAGATGAATGCAACCTGAGGAACATTAAAATAAATATTACAATCTAGACTTACCTGCTTGAAGTTGGAAGATAAGTTGGCAACCCATTTATAGGACTCTGGCAGGGTATTGGAGCAACTATTAAACATATGTCACAGATTGCAACGCAAACTCTACTTCTATATAAAAATAAAAGTAAAGGTTCCCCTCGCACATATGTGCTAATTGTTTCCAGATCTAGAGGCTCACCTCTGTTACAAAGCCAAAGAGGCAGTGCTGTCTGAAGGTGTCTCCATGGTCATGTGGCCAGCATGACTAAATGCCGAAGGTGCACAGAATGCTGTTAACTTCCCACCAAAGTGGTCCCTATTTTTCTACTTGCATTTTTACATGCTTTCAAACTGCTAGGTTGGCAGAAGCTGGGACAAGTAACAGGAGCTCACTCTATTATGCGACACTAGGGATTCGACCTGCAAAACTACCGACCTTTCTGATCGACAAACTCAGTGTTTTAGCCACTGAGCCACCACGTCTATGTACCTGTATGCAAAGAATGCATACACAATGCAAATAGAAAGGATATATTTCATTATTCTGACATTATAGTTAAGATCAAAAGCTTCCACCTCCATATCTCTCTTCTGGATCAGTGCAAGCATAAAAAAGAAGTTTGTTGTTCATTTGCTTTAATAAAGATATTCCTTTGCAGATATTGTTAATTCCTATAAAGAAGATGTCCCTCTACTTGAAAGCAAAATTGAATAAGTAGAAATGAATGAATATCTAGTATTTAAACCTTTAAAATTTCCATTATTCTGAGTTAACTTGAGTGGCTAATAAGGGTTTCAGATACAGATAATCAGAGTGGGAAGGGACCTTGTAGGTCATCTAATCCAACCCCCTGCCCAAGCGGGAGACCCTACACCATTTCTGACAAATGGCAGTCCAATCTCTTCTTGAAAGACTCAACTGATGGCGCTCCCACAACTTCCGAGGGCAAGCTGTACCATTGATTGATTGTTCTCACTATCAGAAAGTTTTGTCTTGTTTCCAGATTATATCTCTCTTTGTTCAGTTTCCATCCATTATGCCTTATCTGGCCTACAAGAGCTTTAGAAAATAGCTTGACCTCTTCCTCCCTGTGGCAGCCCCTCAAATATTGGAAGACCAGTATCATGTCTCCCCTGGTCCTTCTCTTTACTAGACAAGCCAAGCCCAAGATTCATGGATAGGAATCTGGAGAGGCAGTAACTGGCACATTTCCCATGCCCCAAATTTCCATAATGAAATGATTTGGAACACTGATAATATTTACAGAAGCAAAGAATTTGAAGGAAACATCAAATTTAGTTTTTGTCTGATGTAAGGCATCAGACAAAAATATCACCATTGTGAAGGCCTAGAAATTGGTTCCTTTAAAGTTGTCAAGATTGAGAAACATTGCTCTTAGGTGCCAGATAAGTACTATTATATCACCCACAATTTACATTTCTCTCTACTTTTCCTTCTATTTCTCTTCACAGGTCTATGTTTCTGTCTCTGGTAAACTGACATTGAAACTATCCACAATTAAATCTTATATATATGTTTTTTTAAGCTTTCGCGGGTACTTACATGTGTGCTGTTTAGCTTCCTTTGGGTATTATCCCACGTCCACGTCATTGTTAGTGGCTGTTAAAGTTGTAGCAACAGTTTCAAGCAGAATCGTTCATCTGCCGATCATCAGGCTTCTGTATGGATTGCTGTTCTGCTTTCCTTTGGGTATTAATCCCACGTCATTTGTGTGGCTTTTAAAGTTGTAGGCAAGACAGAAATCTCATCTTGCCATCATCGAAGGCTTGAGCGTGTGATTGAGTTTTTTGTATGTGGGTCAGGTTCACAGCCCGTTGGTTTATTATCTTTGGAGGCTAGCCGTATCCTGCTTGGTTGGGAGTCTTGGTCTGTGTTTTATTGGACACTTGCGAGTGGTGTTTGATTGGTGTTTCTGGTTTCCTTCTGTTCTGTTTTTGTGGCTTTGATTCGCTGGCAAGCACTCCTGGCTCCTGCAGCTGGAGCTTTCAGTGGGCACGCTTGGCTTCATGTGAAAGGATGGCTGTTTTATCTATTGGAACCTAGGTTTCATCTGGTGCTGGTGGGAGGGGTGTTTGAGCTGGAGGCATCGAGAGGGAGTCCTGTTTGTGTGCCCAGGTGTTTGCGCTGGGCTTGTGGATGTGGGAGATCTTTCTATGCTTGAGAGTGCAAGGCTTCCAAATGATTGGACAGTCTGCTGGAATCATCTTCTTCTATCATGTTCAGGTCTTTTTTTCATCTCTAATGGCTTCTTCTGATGATTCTGTGGCTGGGGTTTTTCTATAGTGGCTAGGGGTTTTAAGTGCATGTTGAAGTTGCCTGTTGTGACCATGTGGCTTTCATGTGTGATGGACACTAATCGAGGAGGTGTGTTTCCAGCTTTTTTACTGCAGTTTTTGTGTTCAATTCCAGGCAGGTACTTATTCTTGCTGATTGGGTCTGTCCAATGTGTGTGGCCGGGCATGATGCACACGGGAATTCGGTATATGCTTGGTTTTCCAGGTCAACTTTTGTCTTTGGGTTTTTTTAGATGGCTGCTAATTTTTTTTGGCGTGTTTTTGAAGGCAGTCTTGATGTGATGCCTGTGTATATCGTTTACGTGATGATCTGTCAGTAGGACAGATTATGCTTTGGTCCACCTTCACTCGAGTAGAGAGAGGATAGGAAGCAGTCGGCACACCGCGAAGAGGTAGTGATCACGAGGTCGAGAGGAGGAGTAGACATGTGTCTGTAGAGGAGGTTCCATAGGTCTTTGATTAGGTTCTGGTTATGTCTGGTGGTGGCTTTTTGTGGATCGAAGCTTGGGTGATTTTGGGTTTTGTGTGGAAGGCGCGCGTTGCCTGTCCAGCACTAACTGGTTGTTCAGGGTCAGTCGTCGTGTTACAGTGACTCTATTGTCTGGGCCATGGGCGTCTGATGGATTCTGGTAGATGTAGTGGTTTTCGTAGACACACGGAAATTTTATCGTCGTGGCCCCTGGGCATGGTGGTGGGACTGCGGTCGCTTCCAGGTAGTTGTTTGTTCTCTGGGTATAAGACGGTGTGGTCCAGTGTGCCATCGTGTTCTTTTGTAGATTTAGTAACTCTAACAATGGTGAGTATGGTGTTATGAGTTCGCATTTTATCTCGGTGAAGCTTGATTGTGGGGTGTCGTGAACTGTATACGGGTTGTAGTATAGCGAGAATTGATTTAGGGTTTTGCTTTTGTCTTTCATGAGGCAAATCACAAAGTGTGGTCATCGGATGTTCTAGCCATAGTTGTAGGTTTGTGGTGGCATTAGCGCAGGATCTCTGGATTACGAATTCTTCGCATGAACAGGTGTTGCTATAGACAGAGTGACAGTGGGTGATGCCACATAGGGGCTACCGTTGTCGGAAATTTAGCCCTGCATCTTTGGTCCTCTTGGTATAAGTGAGAATAGTTTGGGTTAGGCAGTGTTCTGTTAGTTCCATGAGGTCGTTTACGCTGGGTTGGTGGATTTGTTTTGTTGGATGATCTTCAAGAGTTTCTTTTACTTGGGACTTTTGAGTGAATAGTGAAATACACGTCGAAACCCGTACAAGCAATCTTCGTTGTTCCATGTGTAGATCTTTGATCAATTTCGCTGCAGAATGGCTATGAGTTTTTGTACATATATGAAGCGTTTGCGGTTTCAATCAATGGGTGCTGTAGTTGTTGTTGACTCCAGTCGTTTAGGCTGAAGTTTTGTAATGCGATAAGAGGTACCAGCGATAAAAGAAGGTACAGTAGAATAGCTACACAAGCACACAGATCCAGACGCTTCAGACACAATAGCAGACATCCTTAAAAAGCCAAGCACACAAATTGACCTGGAAAACCAGGCATATGCGAAGCTTCCGCGGCTGTGCAGTCATGGCACCGGCGCCACATACTTTGGACAGACCCAAGGTAGAAGAATAAGTAGTCGCGTGGCCTGGATGTCGAAACACCAAAAAAGATGCGTAGAAAATAAGCTGGAAGCAACACCTCCTCACCTAAGGTTCCAAACACTGGAACGCCAAAGCAGGTCACAACACATCAACTTCAGTGGCAAAACTAAAAGCCTTAGCACTATAGAACCGCACCAGAATCATCAGAGAAAGCATAGAGATTGAGAAACAAACCTGAATAGCATGGAATAGAAGAGATGCATTCCACCAGAACTTTGGTCAATCATCTTTGGGGGAAAGTGTCCTGCACTCGTCAATAGAAG
>BHFT01066850.1:0-23632 GCA_004320025.1 Laticauda laticaudata | reverse complement strand
CTTCCCCCCCTCTCTCTCTTACACACACACACACACACACACACACACACGTTGCAGGGGTTGCTGATTTAAAAATTGCAAACATGCTGGGAGCCACATTGGAAACGTAGGTAGGGCCATTTTCTTCAAAAATTATACTAAAAATATTACTTTGTCATGCAATTCTTTGTTTAAGAATTCAAAGCATCAAGGCTTTTATGCTTTTAATACCCACCGTGTATTACAGAAAATTAGTTCAAACATAGCTGTGATTCTTTGGATGACATTCAAGATACAACAATAACAGATTTGAAATCTCAAGGTCCTGTCCCTTGGCAGCTCTTCAACTATCCCCAGTTAATGGTGGGGATAAATACATGAAATATTTTTCTGGAAAATATGCACTCTATGAAGGAGAATTGGTTAGCAAGACATTGAAAATTCCTTGCATCCCAACATTTATTGGGGATGCAATATTTATTGGGACCTAATAATGGCACTCAGGAAAGCTACTGCATCATTCTGGCTTCATACCTGGGTTTGAAAAGATTTTAGATATGAGGATACAAGCCTTGGTATAAGGGTGTTACTACAGAAAATGTAACCCATTTGTTGCCAACTTTCTCACTTTTGAAAGTATTGATTTTCCCCAAAGGATAATTTTAAGGGCTGGGCAATTTCGAGTGGATTTCTTGGCTTGAACAACAATTGAATGTTGCCTTAGGAAAGCTAACATTTGTGTTGTTTTTCAAAGCACGTTTAGTGATTTCTTGATGTTTAAGAGAATGTCAACCATTATTGCTGTCAATGGATCCAACTCTCCATTTCTTTTATTGGTTTCTCATTCTTTCTCCCTCTTTTTCTCCCTCTCATTTATTAGCTATGTAAAATTGCTAGTCCTCTCATTTTATGCAAGAGATGTGGGGGGCATGGATTCAAGCCAGCCCCTTGTGTTAATATGCTGCTTGTGAGAAAATAACACTTTCTCGGAAAGACTTCCTTTCAGTATTGAAGAGTTTGCATGCTCAGTAGCCATTCACCCCTACTGCTTTGTTGCTATGTGGGAGTACAAGGTGACAGAAAATATCCTCTGTGATATGCAGTTCTGAGACTTTCCAAGCTTTGAAGAGCCTGATCAACCTCTCAAAGCAAAAGCACGTATGGCATAATCTCTAGCAAGACAGAATGTATTTCAGTCACCATTCCAAAGTTTCCTCTGAGAATAAGAATGAAACAGTTTTTTTCAGAAGGAAGAAAACCTCCACAGCAACAGCTTCAAAGGCAGAGGCTTCTCCTGTGAGAATATTTCAAAATGCCTCTTAGGAAACCCAGTAAAATAAAGCACATGTCTTTCCCTCATATTTCTGCATTTCTGTACAGTAAGGTTTCAAAAATAATAGCACCAAAACAGCAAAAAAAAAAACAACACCCAAAATTCAGGGAGGGGTGGGGAGAACAAATATATCAAAAATGGCAGGGATAAAATAGAAATGATCTGAAAACGATTAAAATCTTCATAGAAGATGAATAGTGCTTGAAATGAAAGAGCTTGCTATTGTGTTGTACATTTCTTTTAACAGGAAAAGCAAGATCCTGAACTGTTTATGACAAGACTGAGGAATTTCACACATTCTCTTCAAAAGTTGTGGTCTGTTTTGACTGCAGGATGATGTATTCTGTGGAGAATTATAAGGATTTAATGGAATGCAAATGCTTCCCTGTTGGGTTAATTTCATATAAGAAAGAAATGTCATTTTGAGGTTGCATATTAGTGGTGGTGGTGGGGTTCTGCACACCTATTTATCTAATTTGATTAGATAAAATTAACCCCCAAAAATTAACATGCAGGAGTCACTGTGTTCATACTATGGCATGGAAAATAAAGGACCATCAATTTTTTTAAATCCATGAACTAGCTCCAGGACTTGGTAATACCTTCCTAGTGTATATAATCCACTGCATAGCCAATACATTTAGAATAATAACAATTATTCTATAATATATAAAGTAATAGAAAATGAAGAAGCTAAAGTACTCTGAGATTTCAAAATTTAATCACAAATATCTGCCAAATAACACCTAAGACTTAACAATTGTCAAAAAGGATCAAAACTAAGTCTGGATAATGGACATAGTAGTTCATGGAGACAGCAGAACAGAAGAGAAAGAACTGGAAAAAAATCAAATATCCATAAATAGTAATGGAATGACTGTCACAAAAGAAAGCAAAGGTAGTACTAATACAATAGGCACCATGGATGCAATCCCAAAACATCTGGAACACCATGTGAACATCAGCAGCATAGCAAAATCACCACCAGTCAATTTCTGATCGGGAGAGAGATTGGCACAAAGAAAGTGGCATTAGTAGTTTTAATTTCCCCCTCTCTGTTTACTGAGATTGAGATGGTTCCAGTCATGCAGGATTTTAATAAAGCAGTTTACAGAATTCTGACTGGTGCATTGCATTAAAGTGATTTCTGCTTCTCTATTCAAATTTATTTCAGCATGGAACTGCTTTTTCAAAGGTTTGACCAACTCTATTCAATATCCTGTTGTGTGGGGAGAGATTTTTCATCCCATGATGGTGGCAGAGAAAACCATTGAGGTGTGTAATTAATAATCCCCAAACAACTGGAGCAATACTTGTGAATACCATTGGCATTGACAAAATTACCATGAATCAACTGCAAAAGGCAGCTTTGCTTGGAGCATCTGCCTATCCCAGGTCCTTGTGAAGGATTCGATGGGTGGACAAAAATGCCAAATCCAGTCTAAATCTCTGGATGAATGTGTAACCAACCATAAAGCAATTATTTTTATCATGCATACAATAAATTATTGGGCTTAATATTTGTGTGTGTGTTTATGCAAGTATCTCTGCGTGTGTGCGCACATGCACATTTGTGCAGTCACAGAATTATGTCATTTTGATGACAAATTCTTCAATGTGAAAAAATTGCAAAGAGTTCTAAAATGATAGCTATGATTCCAGTTCAAGTGGATGGGCAATACATGACAAATAAGATTCAAAATGACTGTATAGTTTGAATGCTATGATAAAAAAAATAAATATATGCTGAAATATATGCAGGACAAGAAGCAATGGGCAGATGTTCATTAAGGATAGAACCAACCTGGAACTAAGAAAAAAGAAATTTATGAATGGAACAGCTTGTCTCTTGGAGTCATAGGAGCTCCATCACTGGAGGTTTTCAAGAAGAGTTTGGACATCCATTTGTCTGGAATGGTATAAGGACTCCTGCCTTAGGCAGGGGGTTAGACTAGATGATCTCAAAGGTCCCTTCCAGCTCTATGATGTTATTATTCTGATGGTGACCAGATCTGTGAACTAGGCAAATGCTGTATTTTTTTAAAAGAATAAACAATTAGAATTTATTTAAAACAAGAGCAGGTGGTAATATATTTTGGACTTCTGCTTCGGTAACTACTTTGCACTGACCTTATGAAACTTGAAGTCCAAACCTCTCAGAGGGCATGAGGTATCCTTACTTTACAGAAAAAAGTATGGTGAGATAATATGAAATATATGGCCGGGGGGGAAATTCAGCAACATTGGGAGAGTTTCCCCTGTGGGGATTAGCAGTTTTTCTTTATTTCTCCATTCCTAACTAATATCATGAATGTTGAAAAGCCATAATACAGGGCAGTGGGGAAGCCAGAGGAATACAAAAATCCTTGCTTTCCCATAAATACACACACAGACAGGGTGACCAATAAACACTAATCACTCCTTCAGGGTTAACGCAAGGTCAGGATGGTATTATTTTTTTTCCTTCTTTTTCTCATTCTTCATTTGCTAAATAAAATAGTTACAGATTAAAAGTAGGCTGGACATGTTTTAAAATATTTTATTAGATATCCTGTAGGTGGCATAGCTGGTATTTCTACCTCCCAATTGTTTCCCCTAATAACCGCCTTGTGAGGTAGTTTGATTTAAGGGAAAATGCCTGACTGTTCCCAGGCGAAGGTAAAGAAGTATCTACTCAGTTTCAAGGTGACCCCTTGTGAAGTTTTCACAAGGGCAGAATCAACCCACCTAAAACAAGTCTATTTCTTCCTAAAAAAAAGAAAAAGAGTGGTAGGGACAAGTAGAAACTGATCTTTCAGCCTAAATTAGAGTGGTACAAGAATTTAAGCTTTTTTTTTTTTTGAAAATTTTATTTGGGTTTTCACAAAAAACCAAATACAAATAAAACAATCTTTTGAAAATAGCATGGTCCCAGGTTATCACTTCTTCATACAGATACAAAACTCAATTTCATGCTCACTTTTATATTCTATTCCATATCTTATTACCATTTTATATTTTCTACATAGTTTTTCCCTCTTTTAATTTTCTCAATTTTGTTTTATTTCATCTCAATTCAAATCATTATATTTATACTTTGGTCTGTCCTGTTACAATTTGATATTATCTTTTCTTATTAAACAAATTTTTCCTGTAGTTACCAATTAGAGTATGACACCTTTATATCCTTTAATTTTGTCCATTCAAACTCTTATTTAAGCTTCAATGTATACCTTTGAGATATTAGCATTCAATATAACATATATCTTCCAATCGGTAATTAGATAATAATTTATAAAAATATAAGTAAGTAAGAAATATGGGAAAAAAAAGAATTAATCATGGAAAGTTTATAAGTGTCCCCAAAGAAGTATGATATTCAATTGAAAGAAAATGTTAAAGATGTTAAGATTTTAATGCATATTAATGAAGAATAAATTGGAATGGAAGGGAATGTGTGTTTTATTTACATATGTATATAATTTTTTCTTTTTAAGAATATAGTGTCTATTTTAAGAATGTACCAAGAATTTAAACTTTGAGTTTGCTAGAAATAGAGCTTGTATTTAATACATAGTAGTTGATGAAATTTTCTTGTAAGGGTTCATTTGTTTTTCTACATAAATCTCTTTTTCAGAAGCTTTGTGTCCTTGAATGCTGCTTGTACATTGCCAAGTGAAGTCTAAGAGTTAGACTAGCTCCTAGTGAAATTCAATTTTATCCCCTGAAGGGATGAGGCTCTATTAAAATTATGTCCTCAGATATTTATAGAATCTAATAGTTTCCTGAATGTCCTGGGAAATTTTCCAGGAACTAGAGTAGACATTGGACAGTGAGAATAATAGCCCATTAATGTAGCTGTCCTGAGTGCCTTTTCTAATGCTATCAAGTACAGGCTGTTCTTTGGTGGACTGGGGAGTGCTGAACAATGAAGCAGATTGGATAGCACTTAGAATGCTGATTATGAAAGACTTAGTATGACAATGCACATAATCATTATGTGCACATAATGCCCATAAATATGTCAAATCCATGTCAGTGAGGACAGAAAAGACTTTGCTGCTTCCATTACTTCCATAAGAAGATGCCCAGCAAAGATCTTCTGAACAGCATGGGATTTATTGTCACTACACTGAGAAAATGTTCTTTTACAATCTTTGGAGACTTGTGAAAAAATTGTATTGCATCTATATAATAATGTCAGTGTTCTCATTTTGTCATTCAGTGCTTTAAGATAAGGTGTCCTGTCATCTGACATTATCCAATTCTATGGAACAGTTTCAGTTTCTGTGACCTGAGTTGCTGGTCAAGGTTTCCCCCTTTCATTGTTCTCAGTTTTGCCCATGAAAACTAATTTGAACAAACCACAGGGGATTGACTGAGAAGTAGCAAATGGCATTGTTAAGAGACAGGAAAGTCTAGCCTGCATTATTTAAACTGTTTGTGTAGATATTCCTAAAAATCCCTCTTTTCTCATAGAAGATGATACGTTGCCTTCCTGGTTATTGTTTGTTCTTAGGAAATGTGTTCAGGAGGATAGTAATAATCAAATTATGAACATTTCTGCAGAATTATCTAGGTTCACTTTAGTCTGAATTCTATGTAATTAATCTTGGTAATGCTGACATGACATGTTTCTCTGGCTGAATCTGTCAGTAGATTTTGATTTTGTGATTGTAGATCCTCCTCAACTGAATCTGTAGAATATTGTTAATTAGCCCAAATCCCAATACCATTGAGTATTTATAGGTTGAGTCCTTGTGAACTGGCTGTATTCCATCTGTATTGGGGTAGTGGGGATGTGCTTCTTTCTGCTGATCACCCAGTCCATGATCAAGTGGTACCTTGTTCCATCGTAGTACCCGAACTGCTATGAGTCCTATGGAACTGCTATGAGTCCTAGGATGCTTCCAGTTTAGGTCATGTATAGCAGACATCCCTGCCGCACTGCTTAAGTGTGTTCTATGGAGGTGCTGGGCCAGCAACCCGGTCCTCCTTACTATTCTTCTCTTAAGCTGCTGTGAACCCTTGATTAGGCCATGAGGTTGTCATGTATAGTGCACAGCATTGTATGCATGATCTTGATACTTAGTGTCATGCCTTGTGGACTATTGTTCACAATAGCACGTTATATAAGAAAAAAATCTAATATCGCTTAATATCTGTATGAAACAGTTGGGCATGGTGATTAGAAGTATGATGATACCCAGAACTATATCTCAATGGCATCAGAATTAGGTGGGACTTTTATTTAATGTAAAATTAATTAAAGGTAATGGGGGAATAGATGAATTTCATTAAATTGAAGCTGAATCCTGGCCAGAAATAAACCAGTGTTTGTTCCTATATATTGTGAATCCATTATTTTCTAGGAGTATCTTCTTCCAACTTGGGCTGTTACATTTTCTGCAACTGCTCATGAATAGGAGAAACTTTACAGTGCTACTTCTAAAGTGTGATATGTAAAATAATACCTGTGAAAATATAAAGCAATGGTAATGCCATTTTTAACCTCTGTGTTAACTTAAGATAATTTACTGGAATATTATGTAAGAATTCTCTATTGTTTTGTATAAAGGTTATATATTTGGTGGGTCATGCTGTCCAGTGTCATGTTTATGATGGAGATTACTAGAAATGGAAATGGGTGAACAGGTTAAGGAAACTTATGGTATGCTACAATAATACGGGTGTTGTGTAGAGAGATACATAGCTGGATAGATTGTGAACCCAGAAAGGGTAGAGACTGTATATTTGAAACTGTATATAATCTCCAGCCTTCCCAGGAAACATGTCATCTGCAGCCATGAGCGCAGAATTCCCTTTTGCAAATGCTCCATAATAAAGCTCCTATGTATTGTTCATGAGTCTCCAGTTGTCTGAATACCTGAACGATTAATTTTTATCACATTGAGAATTAATTAAGGTCAAGCAAATTCCATGCATAAAATCTATACAGTAAATAACAGGACCAAGTTACTTAAAGTTGGTTTCTTACTTAAAGAGACCAAGTTAAAATAGTATCTTTTTAACACCAGCCTTCTAGGCATCTATCCCCTCACATGATGACTTCATTTGATGCCACATTTTGTTAGTGGTATGGTACTGATGCAGATAATGGCCATCTTGGTCAAATTGTGGTTAGTGCCTTTAAAAGGACACTGTTTTTTGGAAATTGCTCGCTGACTGCTTTTCAGCTATGAGAAACCTTTAAACTGACAATATTTTCCAGTTTCCTTCAATCCTTGGTGAAAGAAATTTCAAATACAAGTTTAAGGAATTTTTTTCTGGAATAAACAACAAAAGGATAATTAAAACTTTGATTATAGGAAGTTATAAATGGACTAATTCTTTAAAAAATAGACATGATTAAACATTACATGGAAGCAGAAGGAACTAAAGCAGAGGTGGTATTCAGCAGGTTCTGACCAGTTCTGTAGAACTGGTACCAAAAATTTTGAGTAGTTTGGAGAACCAGCAAATTCCACATCTGACTGGCCCTGCCCCCATATATTCTCTTCCTCCTGAGTCCCAGCTGATTGGCTGGGACTTCTTTGGTTGCCCTGCACAGGAGAACGGAGCTGGAAATCAGGTTTGTGGGGTGGGGAAGAAATGGGATTTTGCAATAACCTTTCCCTGGAGTGGGGTGGAAAAGGAGATTTTACAGTATCCTTCCCCTGCCACACCCACAAAGCCATGCCCACAAACCATGCCACACCCACAAAGCCACACCCACAGAACCAGTAGTACATTTTTTTGAATCCCACAATTACAATTAAACAAGAACACTCAAATTCAACTTCATAGAGAATGAAGCAAAATGTTTTAACATTGGACATACTGAAGGATATATTTAAAAAAAAGACATAAAAATTAATTTAAAAGTGTTTGTCTCTATAGATAGACTGAATTTAAAAGATACTGTGGAAGAGGAACAAGTATTACTTGACTGATTAGTCTCACTGATTGAGACTGATTTGAAAATGGATTTAAAAATGACAGACTGCAAGAATTAAATGGGGAAAATGTTACACTGGACATACAAAAGAAACCTGCGTGTGTCTTAATAATTAAATGATATATACAAATAACAAACCAAAATATGACAATGTAGGATGATTTTCCTATATTGGATTTACAAAACTGTTAAATTTTGTTAGAAGAGTCAAAGAAAAAATGAAAAGAAATTGGGTTCTGGGACAATATTGAAGAGACTAAAGGTATTAAGATTGGTAGAAATAAGAGGAAGGTGTATAAAGTTGGTTTATTTGATGAAAGTTAAAATAAATGTTATCATCCTTGTCACTCTTAATGAATCTTTGCTGACATCAAGAATGAAATGACAATTTGTTTGTTTATAGATAAAAGAGAGGATATGGGAAGAAGAAATCCTCTTTCAAGATGAAGTGATGATGAAAGTTATTAAAATTGTTTACACATGATGAAGGTGACAGTCACTTCTTTACATATTTTTTTCTTTTTCTTTATTCTTATTTTTCTTTCTTTTCTATTTTTTCCTTTCTGTTTCCTTTTTTTCTGCACCTTCTATTTTTCTTTTTATTATTTTTAGTTTTTATTAGTTTTCATCATTGAAAATTATAGTCTTTACTAAAATTACTATAAAAAAGAATTTTGTTTTTCTCCTCATAGAAATTATCACTATTTCCTTTTAATTTTGTTCTCAGATATACATTCATGGATGGATATCTTGCTCACTGATTCCTCTCTTGGATTAACTACATGCTAAACTTTGCCAATCCTTGTTATGGATTTCCATATACCAGTCTTGTTTCTGTTGTAGTGCTAAACCTGCTTCTCAATAATTGTTCAGTCAGATTCCCACTATCAGAAAAGCCACACACAAAGATTTTCTCTCCAAGACTCAAGCTGATGCATTTCAACTTTCTTTCTATACAGACCTTCTGAATTAACATTCAGTAATATTGTTTTTATTGATAGTTTTAATTTTGCTTTAATTGGTTTCTAAATTATGTTTTTTAAATTACTGCAAACCCCTTCATGATTTTTAAAATAAGTGTGGTCTATAAATATTTCAAAAATCATAAATAATAGATACTACACATTTTCTCCAATCTTACTCTACAGTTAAACTCTACTGTACTCGGGGATATCTGAGCAGGGGGTGGGTGGGTTTGGCAAGTGGTGATCAGGATGTAAGGAAAGTCCTATCCTGAGCTTTCTCTATTTCTCCCCAAGCTGCCAGAACTCCTGGCTGAACAAAGAAGGAACTTGATGACAGAAGCTCTGAGACACCTTCATGATGATTACTTGATGACAATTTCACAGGCTGTCAGTGACCGTCTTGCCTGAGTAAGTTTCCTGAAGGGTAATGGGGTTTAATTGCCCTTTGGAGGAGAGAGAAGAGGAATTGCGGGAAGCATTTTTCTAAAAAATAATCTTCATAAGACACAGCTGAAATGTGGATGCTGACAGAAGTAGATTTACACAGCACTGGGAAGCTGTTTGGTAAAACAAACCTATCTGCAGCTATATTTAAAAATTGATCCCCTTTCCCCTCCACTCAAATTTCCAAGATCAACGTTGAGCAGAAATTGCTAAGGTCCATGAAGGGTGATCTGCATAGGATTAAACAAATCAGCAAGCAAACAATCCTTCATTTAACTGTCTGTTCCATGGTGTCACATTTATTGGAAAGAGTGATGCTAGGCAAGGCTAAGCAAGGTTAATTGGTTCTTCAAACATCTCTTCATTTTCGGCTTGCTGAAGTCTGTTACTGAAAGGTGATCTTTGGCAAATCATTTGAATTTCATCCTTATTACAGTTTGGCCCTGTTTGATGCTTTCAATAAAAGGACTGGGAACATCAGAAAAGCTTGTTCAGTCCAAAGGCCTGGATCCCTGATAAAATCACTGCAGGAATTTCCTTTATAAACATGAAAGCTGGAACAGGTCGAAAGTATTAGTTTCTTCCATTTTGAATAAAAATAGACTTCCACCATGCTTTGGAGAATCAATGCAGATTTGCCCTCCTGGAGCAAAAGGCTCCGATAGTCATGATCAAGCTTGTACCTTCCCTCTGTTCTCCTTGCTGTTCCTTGACTGGTAAGATAGGTTCTGGCAAATCCAATTTATTTGTTCATTTTTCATTCTCCATAGCACATTTGGAACTCTTAACTGGTACCTTGGGAAATGAGCTACGATTGCTAGGCAACTGCTCCCTTTGGATGCCATTTAGCTGACTGATCGGTCAATCCAGCCTTGCAAACCACCACCTCTGTGTTTGCCATGGCAAAATAGCTGAACAAAAAATATATCTGATATTCGCCATTCAGAGAAATATGGATTTTTCTTTCATTGAAATAAATAAATATAAACAAATAAAATAAATACATAAATAAATGCAGGCATACTGGATATACCAATCACATCTATAACTTGTTTGTAATGTCACTGCCATTCTATTTATTTACTAAATTCAAATGACTGAGATTTTGCTTTTGGTTTGGGCTTAGACAAAAAAAACTTCAGATGAATCATTTTAATTACAATTTAAGGGAAAGACAGGTTTGTTTGTTTTTAACTTTTATGAAAATATTTGGTGTAAGGTAAAGCTGATAATATGGGCAATTAAATGCATAGTATGTGTCTCATAACTACTTCACAGAATCTGAGATGAGAGTAATAAGAGACTGATAAGAGTTATGCAGTTGAAATGGAGTAGTACTCTGGTGCTAGAACTTCCAAAACATCTGACATCCATCAACATGGCAAACAAAACAATTCTCCTTATATTCAGAGAAGTGGAAAAGGAATTGGAATCTAAGACCTCATTTCAATACTTGAGAATATTGTTGAGCAGTTCAATCAATCAATCCATCTATAAGAATTGTAAAAACTCTTGGGCAATTATTAGAAGTTGGCATGGATTTGTTAAAATCAATTGACATGTTAAATTAATCTTGTTTCATTTTTGACCGGTTGATACTCTTAACAAATTGATGGGATGCAGATATATTATACTTTAATTTAGCAAAATCTGTGTTGAGGAACTCATTCTGAATCAGCAGCTAGTTATGCAAAGAGCAAACAGAACAGAGTTGGAAGGGACCTTGGGGGCCTTCTAGTCCTATCCCTTGCTCAAACAGGAGACCTAATACCATTTCAGACAAGTAACTGTTCAGTCTCTTCTTAAAAACCTCCAGTAATGAAGCACTTACAACTTCAGACAGCAAGCTGTTCCACTGGCTAATTGACCTCACTGTTAGGAAGTTTCTCCTTAATTCCAAGTTGCTTCTCTCCTTGATTAGTTTCCATCCATTGTTTCTTGTCATGCCCTCTGGTGCTTTGGAAAATAAATTGACTCCTTTTCTTTGTGGCAGCCTCTCAAATACTGGAATACTACTATCATATCCTCCCAGTCCTTTTTTTCACTAACTAGCCAAACCTGAATCCAGGCCTTTTAGTCTCCAGGCCTTTTAGTTTGTTTATTTACTTATTAGAATTTGTCAAACAAAAATGAGAACAAGAATAAGAGAATAAAATACAATGAAAGGGATGATAGGCACATTAGTGCATTTATGCACACCCCCTCTACTAACCACTTAAGTATGATGTAAAGTTTGTGGAAGTCAATTTGTGACTGAAACTGAAAATTTGTTGCTGAGACAACTGAAACAGGTAGAGCCTTCTAGACTTTGGCAACTCGATTACAGAAATCATATTTTTACAGTCAATTTTAGAACGGTTTACATTGAATTTAAAGCAGTTGTTAGCGCATGTATTATTGTTATTAAAATAAAGAAAATCAGATAAAACATTACTACGTATAATTTTGTATGCTATACTTAGGTCTGACCGCAAGCGACACAGTTCTAAGTTATCCAAACCAAGAATTTTGAGCCTAGTAACATAGGCGATTCTATTGTGTACAGAAGAGTGTAAGACTTTTCTCGTGAAATACTTCTGAACTTGCACAATTGTTCTGATGTCAAATACATGGTGGGGATTCCAAACAGTTGAACAATACTCTAAGATTGGTCTAGTTGCTCTTCTGTGCACTTTTTCCAAAGTCTCAACATCTTTTTTGTAATCTGGTGACTAAAACTTGATGCAGTATTCCAGTATAGAAAATGTAGCATGTTCTTAAGTGAGTCCACACTTCATTAGATTGATCCAACTGAACACAAAAAGAATCAATGATTCATTAGACTAGAGGTGTCATAGGATCTGATCCTGAACAAGTACCTTTTCAATATTTTTCAACATGTTCATTCTTGAAGAAGTTGAGGAGGTGAAGAGAATGTTTATACAGTTTACATATAATACAAATATATATGATAGCAAATAATCTAGAAGATAGGAACAAAAGTTAGAAAAATGTGAAAATAAACAGACTGAAATTTAATAAAGACAAATGCAAAGTTTTTTCCTCTGGAAATAAAAAATAAAATATATAGAAATAGGATATGGAATATGTGGCTTGATAATAGTACATGTAAAAAAGAATTTGGAATACTAGTTGATTGCTTACTAATTGGGCTCTAGTGAGAAAAGTAAATCCTGGGAATTAATCATTCCACTTTATTTTTCATTAGTTTGGTTTTATTAACAGACTTTAAAAAGATTGAGACAAACTGGATCGAACAGACATAATAATGGAAGCAAAAGTTAAATTCTATGAGTTCAGAACTAAAATAAAAATATTTAATCCTGGAAATGAAAATAAATTTTCAAAAATGTCAACAAAGCAAATGAAAAATAATTCATTTAAATTGCAGGAGGGCAGATTCTGACTAAATGTTAAAAAAAAATTCTAAGCAGTTAAACTTTCTAACCTGTTAAATGTGAAATGTGCTTAGGAAATGGGAAATCCCAGAACATCTCATTAACCTTGCGACAAAATAATAAATCATAGGAAACCACAACAAGAAACACAATCCTGACAAAATTTCAAAACAAACAGGCTCCATATGAGTAAAGGAATTGGAAAGATTGTATATTATCTTATGCAACCTACAATATAAATTTAGTATTTATTGAGGAAGCATGCTGTCAGGATTCCTGCGATTGTCCTAATTAAATCATGAACCTCGAACCAAGCTTCAAAAGAATCCAAAAGATTTATTAGGAGCAACATGTCGGCATTGACCTATATGAAGCCAACTCTGCCACACCTAATTTATGGTCATCTGTGACCCTGTTTTTCCCCCTCCCCCGGGTGTGTCATACATCAGATTCTCTAATGAAGCACATTCAAGGGCTGGTTGTCATCAATTACATTCTCCAATGAAGGATTTTCATGGGCAGAATATCTGGGCAGAATATCCGGTGCCTAGGCTACAATCTTTGTAAGATAAGCATGGAATGTACTTCTGTTTTTAATTGCCATACTGCTCCAACTCGGAAACAGGCATAGGAATGCTTTATGAGTTGACATGTAAACAAATATTGTGTTCTCACTGCTTTGTAGAATCAGCTTGGATTTTATCTGGCTGAGCTGCAAACTGGGAAGTTCCTATTGCATAGAAATCCAACCACTGTAGATCAGAGAAGTTCCAAAAATATGCTAAGTTATAAAGAATTAAATTTAGTTGACTGTGGATAAAAAGGGTTGGCTTTTCTCACGAGGTTCAAAAGGTATGAATTGAAAGGATTGCCTGTTATTCAGCCAGCAATGTTAATTTTAACTGAATTTGATTTGTTATGAATTATGTAAGCTGTGTTACTCTATTTTTTATATATGTATAAATTTATTTTATATATATTGCCTATATATTTAAACATATGACTTACAACAAATGCTGAGCAATTAATTTAATCCAATTCATAAAATCTTCTATAACTCCACCACTTACAATAATTGTTGTTCATTGTTATAGAAAATTCCTAGAGATGATGCTTTATATTGCTTATGCAGTCTTAGACTTCTTGCTTCCATGAGTTTATTTAGAACATGGAATATTAGGGTTGGAAGGGACCTTGGAGGTCTTCTAATCCAGCCCTTTGCTCAAGCAGGGCACTCTATGGCATTCTGTACAAATGACTTTCCAATCTCTTCTGGAACTAAGCTGTTCAATTGGATTATTTTTTCTCACTGTCTGTGGCTTACTGGTAGATTGAGTGGGAAAAGCAGGAATAGGATTTTGGCAATCTACTGAAAAATGATCTTGTCACTGCAGGTGTACCCATGTATAGCCCAATCACTTTCTATAGTACCTGGAAGCAGCTGAGAGCATCTTCTGAAGCTTCTGTACAAGCCATAATTTAATGATTTTAAAAGATGAGCTTTGCTTTTGGGCATGCATTTCAAGCCACTTTCTAACCTTGTTCTAACATGGCTGGTTAAGGCCATTTTTTCTTCCATTCAGTAATGTTCAGTTCTTGGACATTGGTGGACATATCCCTGCAGTTTTCTTGGCAAGTTTTTCAGATATGGTTTGCCATTGCTACCTTCTAGGGCTGAAAAGGTAACTGGCTTAAGGACACCCAACTGGCTTCATGCCCAAATTGGGACTAGAATTCATGGTCTTCTGGTTTCCAGCCTGATGCCTTTACCACTACCCCAAGCTGTCTTTCATTTTATGACCAAATATATGATCATAAATCGCCAAGTTAGGATATAAAACTCTCCAGCAATGTATAAGGTGCTGAGCAATGCAAACCTATTGAAAACCAGCAACAACAATATCCCAGAAGGAATCAGGTTTGCCTTCAGTAGTTCACACTGCAAGAGTTGAGAGACCTACAAAAGCATATTGAGCCAAAATACTAAATTGGAGAACTATTTCAGACATGTAAACAAATGTCAGACCAAGATTCTAATAGGAACATGGTAGAGAACAGTGAAGCAATAAGCAGTGGAATACTTTCTAGCAACCTTCCAACCTGTTAACTCTTGCATGCTCAGGTCCTCCTGGCACACAATGAGGTGTCATCCATTCTCTTGCAGCAGTTTATATGTTCTCCTGCTAGAAGTTATTGTCAACAAGATATCTCTGCATAGCACAGCATTTTCAGCTAATAAATATTTTTTAAAACCTGCAAAAATAATCTCATACGCAGAAGCACTGCACTAGTCTAACAGAGGTAATCAGTACATAATAATGGCGGATGTCAGTTGTGGGATTCAATTTTTTTACTACTGGTTCTGTGGGCATGGCTTGGTGGGCGTGGCAGGGAAAGGATACTGTAAAATCTCAAATCAGAGGTGGGATTTGCTAGTTCTTCAAACTACTGAAAATTTCTGCTACCGGTTCTCCAGAACTGATCATAACCTGCTGAATAGCACCTTTGGTGGACATCCTCTTAGTTCAGCAGGGATCTTGACTGTTGGAACAAGTAAAGCTAGTTGATTTGCAAGCTCAAGCTTGCTTTTTTTTTTATGGGAGTACAACTTTACCCTTCTTACTTGCCTCAATTTATATGGGTAAATAAGCATCTTCATTTTATCTGAATTAATATATAGTGTATTGGCTTTCATGCACTGGGAACTAGCAACCAGGAAAGAATCAAATATGTTTGGCTAACTGGGGTAGGGCTGCAAAAATGACCAAAATGATGGTAGCAAAGATTAACATGAAAACTCTTACCTCTTTCCTACTGGCTAGTGGCTGCCTGATGTTTGCAGTCCACTGTTAGCTATAAGCAAGGTTACAAACAGTTTCCATTATTCTAATGCTATATAAACATTCTAATTTCTAGGGACTCTGATGAGTATGTTACCAGAAGTACATGAACTGTAAAGTTAAGCAGTCCATAAGCCAATTGTGCCAGCTAATGAAGAGCCCCCCCCCCCTTTCATTTNTAATGAAGAGCCCCCCCCCCCCTTTCATTTACTCTTCTAGCTCTGATTCAAACTAAGGGTTTGTTATGTCTTGGCTGCAAGTGTGATCATTTATTTACCTTAGCTTGAATAAAGTTTAAGCAGGCTCCTGAACCACTAGAGAAGGTATATTTAGCTCAAGCAGTAATGGAAAGAGGCAGGCTGCACCGTGGGCACTGCAGTCATATCTTATTTGTCTTACAGATGGAAAGGTTAGTATTTGTAAGAGTGGAGTAGTCTTCCAAATTGAATTCCTAAGAAAAATAAAAAGTGTCTCCAGTCATTAAAAATATGAAATACTTCAGTAACAAGATTTTTATTCAGAAATCAGGCTGTGCATAATATCCAACATTCTCAGTTATCACTCAGTGTTTGGAAACTCCTTCATTTATAATGCTCTTCTGCACCAGTCTTATGCTGTTGCTTATAATGGCTTTATGGTGCCATGTTGACAGTTAATAATATAGTTCTTTTTCCATTTAAGAACCCCAGTTGAAAATCATGGGATGTGGTTGTTAAGATAAAGTCCAAGGGAATATTATTTATTTACTTGTTTGCAGGATAATAAAATATACCCTACCCATGTTTCTAGAAATCCATCAGTCAGCAAATAATGGAATCAGAATTAGTACTTGACTTAATGACCATTCTAATATCTACCTTGCTAAAAAATCAGAAAGTAAAAACTAGGCAGAAATCATATTTGTGTAAATGTGCCTTTACAGAAGAATATTTGTAGCTCAAAGTTGAAAAGAGGGATTCTTGGTGCCTCTCAGAGCTTGGTTGCTTTCTTGCAGACATTTCATTACCCAAACTAGGTATCATTATCAATGAACATCACTGAATATCATTGGGTACTGAGGATGATGTTACTTAGTTCTGGTAATGAAACATTTGCAAAAATGCAATTAAAGCTCAGAGATCCCCAAAGATCCCTCAGATGTGACTTTCATGTGTGGTACATTCAGATCAAAACCAAGCACACTCTGGCTATATATTACAATAGAAAAATAAATAAATAAATAAAAAAGAACAGGGTAAAAAGGATGACTATATTTCTCTGGCAAACCTTGAATGATCCTGAGTAATGTAGCATTTTCAGGAAACTTGGCAACCTCCAGCTTACCTCTAAATAATAAATCAGAATCAGGATGGGTCTGAAGAAATAGGCCTATATTTCTACTCTTTGATTGCTATTGGTTGTTTACTTATTTATTGTATCCCTTTATTATTTTAACAAATAACTCAAGGTTATGAACATACAACAATTTACAACAATTCTGTGCAGTGAGTTGGGCTGAGAGAGAGTAACTGGCCCAAAATCACTCAGCTGCTTTCATGCCTAAGGCAGAATTAGAACTCACAGTCTCCTGCTTTCTAGGCTGGTGCCTGAAATACTAGGCCAATCTCTCTCTGAAATATTTTAATCCAAGGGCTAGGGATTTCCATGCATTTCTGCAAGACCATTGACATAAACATTGGTAAGGTGGCTGAGAATTATATTTGCCACAAGATATGTCCATATTTTCTTAGAACATAGAATAATAGAGTTGGAGGGGATCTTGGAGGTCTTCTAATCCAACCTCCTGTAGGAGCAGGAGACCCTATACCCCAGATGGCAAACCTATGGCATGCATGCCCCAGGTGGCACGGGGAGCCCTCTCTGAAGGCACATGAACTATCATTCCAGCTTAGCTCTACTGTGCATGCACGCATGCGCCTCCCATTGGCTAGCTGATTTTTGGGTCTCTGTCATGCATGCACTGGGGGCAGGGGGCATGCGGGAGATGCGTGTACATGCACAAGGGTAGGGAGAGCTTTGGGGGTCACATGTGCATGTGCGGGGGCAGAGGGAGCATGGGGGGGTGTATCATGGCCCTCGATGCTCCTCGTTTTGGGCCTAGCAGGCATCCCTGCAGCCTCCTGGAAGCAAGAATGGAATTTTGCTCCCAGGAGGCTGCAGGAAGGATTACTAGGCCCAAAAAGGGTGTCGGGAGTCACGCACGCATGAGCAGGGGGCAGGGCAAGCAGGAAGGAGTTGCATGCGCATTGCATTATGGGTGCAGGCACATGCTCATGCTTTTTGCATGTGCACACACACATTTTTGGCACATGACAACAAAAAGGTTAACCATCACTGCCCTATACCATTCCAAACAATGGACTGATTGTCCAGTCTCTTTTTGAAAGCCTCCAATGATGAAGCACCCACAACTTCTGAAAGCAAGCTATTCCATTGGTTGATTGCTATCACCATTAAGAATTGACTCCTTAATTCTAGGTTGTTTCTCTCCTTTGTTATCCATTGTTTCTTGTCTTGCCTTTTGGTACTTCGGAAAATAGTTTGACCTCCTCTCTTTGTAGGACCCCCTCAAATTTGGAACACTGCTATCCTGTCTCCCCTAGTCCTTCTTTTCATGAGACTAGACATACCCAATTCCTGTAACTGTTCTTTGTATTGCATGTTTTAGTCTAGTTTTATGAATAATTTTTGTTATAGGGAGAAGACCTCCAAAGTTCCTTCCAACTCTGTTGTTATGCGATGAGGAGCTATTTTAGACACAATAGAAAATGACAATGGTGTCTTCTGAATGCATATCTATGTTCTGTTTCCAGTTCAAGACTGTTAGTAGTTAATTTAGAGAAGAGAGATCTGTTTTCCACTGAGAAGAAGAAGCTGCCTGAGAGAATAATTAGGGTCAAGTCAAGATCTGTATGCCCTGTTCAAGAAGCAGATAAATTGTTACCCTCATGGAGGCAATTATGATGGCAAAGCTACAGAGAAGGGTTGGGTTTATTGCTCACGTAATGGTTATCGCTGTTGTGCTGGTTGCTGCAGGCTTCATTTTCCTTTCAGGATGCTCTAAATCCTTTAATCTAGGGTTAGATAATTAAATGCTTTTACCTTCTGTCATGTTATATAGCTTATGGCAGCTGTAGCCATATTGGAACATTTTGATTTTGATGATGGCTATTTCCTTTTCATTCTGAACACTAGGACAGTTTTGTTTTCTCATAGCTACTTTAGCCTATCACAGAGAAAACAGCCATTTTTTCCACATTTATGTCTTAAATACAAATTGATAAGTGCTCTAAAATCAAATCTCTTGCTGAATGCATTCAAAGCGTATAACAGGAATTCAGTGCCTTAGGGGTAGTATTCCCCCTATTTGTCACAACTGTAGTGAATATGTTCGCACAGTAAACTGAATTAGCTTTGCCTGTATTCAGCCACAATCAATCGATTTAAATGGACCCTTTTTCAGCCTACCTTAACCAAGAAATCAGTCAGCCAAGCTAATATCTGAATTGTTAAGTTCTACTGTACAACAATATGAATAAATGGTCACAGGAAGAGTCAGTGTTTGTGAGTGTGCCCACATGTCATTCTTGCATTTTGAATATCAAGAAACATATGGGGAAAAGATACTCAGACTAGTCAAGTATAATATGATTATTAACACTGACATTTTAAATTATAATTAATATTGATATACCCAGAGTATACCTTTTGTTTTTTATCTTTAATAGTCAAGGTTATCTAAATATTAGATTGTCATCTTTATAAATACCATTAAATGTCAACTGTATAAATATCATTGTATCAAAATAATATATATTATGTCTGATAAAATATAAAGTGTGTGTGTGTGTGTGTATGTGTGTGTGTGTTCAGTCTTTTCTTCAGATGAACCTTGTATTTTTTGCTTTTTTTTCATCACATCAGAATCTAAATGTCCTCTACATTTTGCAAGTATGGAAACCAAGGTAACATGCCTCCTTCCCACTTTCAGGTTCCATCATTGGTAACTCATTTCCCATCTTCACATTAATTGCATTTATTTGATGCTGGATCCTCTTTTCTTTCTGTCAACAACTTTTATTCCTTAGAGGACAATGCCCACGCAATACATCCACATCAAATGAGATATACATATTGGATTTTTTTTTCTTTTTTTTTGAGCTAAGCCGATGTAGTATTTTTGTTGTTAAGATTCATTATCAGCTTTGTAAATAAGTGTGAGACAACACTGAACGCAGTAACCCTTGATCTTCCTAAACATATTATTTCTTCAGATCACTTAGCTCACAGCTTGCAGTCTGGATTTCTAATCAGTTTTATATAGATGAACAATAAAGCGAACAATGAAAATAAATCCATCTTGCTTGGTAACATATTGGTGCTTTATTCTGTTTATTTTAGACCAGAATATTCAATCTATAATTCAGGATGTGAAAGATAGAAGGAGTGTCAGGCTGACAGCTTTATGACAAGATACAACCAAGAGCATTTTTGAAAATAATATATAGGCTTAGAAGGTAGTAAACACAAAGTCTTAAATTCTGCACGAATGCTGTGAATGTAGCCACCTCAGAGCTATTATTCCATTCAGTAGTGATAATGGGGATAGGCCTATGTTCCTGTTTTAATTTATTTAGGAACTTTGGTTCTATCAGATAATTAAGATATTTAAGAACAATCTTGAAACATTAGGTTTTTTTTCTCATTGGCTCTACTGGACTGTGCAATGAAAAAAAGAGAGAAATATCTGAAACAATGGGTGTGTAAAAGCAGGTAATACTGAGAACCATGAGGAGATGTTGAGACTTATGATAATGAAATAATTGAGCCGATGGAGAGCTTATTCAGTTTTCCCTCACATTTTCCAAATACCAGTTTTAGCCTATAGGTAAAACTCTCCTTCTTTACACAGTGTTTTTGTGACACAGATTCTTCCCATATATATATATATTTCTCCTTTGTTTATTAGTTTATTTGTTTGTTTGTTTGTTTCCAAAAGATGAAACATCCATTTTCCTTGATCAGGAACTTCTATCCCTCTTCAGCCAGTAGTCTATTTTCCATAGGAAGGATTTCTCACACTATCACAAAATTTCTAGATGCCTGTGCAAATTTTAGCAATTTTAATTTCATCAGTAATAGTCTCCCTTTCCCTCTTAGCCAGCATGCAGATTCCAGGTGTCTTGTAGTTTGCTTACAATTGATCTGCATTCATTCTTCCTCCATTCCCCCACCCCTACCTTCAAAGCATTTCAAAGGGCTTTTTCCATACAGGTTAATCTCTGCTGAAAGGTTACTTTCAAATAGACCTTGACCGCAGATGAGAACTATTATATCTTATTCTATATAATTTGTATATTATTCTAATATTCTGTTATATCTGGGGAATTCCTTTCCATTTTTTGGTTTAATGTCCTCTCACCATCACTCCTAAATATACCAGAAATATTTCAAATATGCTTTTGAAAAACCAGCAAACAAATCTAGGAAGACCCATGTTGATCACACTATGGATGATAGGGTATGAGGTGGTGGTGATGAGAGGAGACTAGCATATTCTTTTCTTCTTATAGAATAAGAATGGAAGAATTGTTAATTCAAAAGCAATTGTTAGGAGATTAGCATCACCTGGCTGGTTCTTTTCACACTTGGTTTATCCCTCTCATTCCAATCTTATCTAGCAAAAAAAAAAAAAAGGCTTCAGACTGGCTTGGAGAAGAAAATAAGGTGCTCACAGGGAGGAAAAGTCCATTTGAAGTCCATCTTAGCAGGGATAGGAAAAAGCAGGATTTGGGAAGCAAAAAGAAAACTCACTAAGTTCAGGATGAAGGCAAGAAGAGTTCAATCATAATAAAGCTGGAAGGGATATTGGAGGTCTTCTAGTCCAATCCTCTGCTCAGTCAAGAGACCCTATATAATTTGAGACAGAAAAACTTGAAGTGGTAGGCTAGCCTGTCTCTAACATCAAGTGGCAGCCAAGTTGTCTGCAAGGATTAATGTTGGAGCAGAAGAAGGATGGATCAATACTGGTAGTAGTTTCTCATTCTAAAGAAAATGTAAAATGTGAGTGGGCATCCTAAGTTTCTTGCTCTCAGTATGAAACAAGTGTGAGAGAGTAGCCAACCTGAATCAATCCTGGCAGGAGCTAAACAAGTGCAGCATTAAGACAGTTAGAAATGTTACCTCAAAAAGGGAACAAGAATTGACTTGAGTTCAAGGGAAAACTTTACCGCAATGCCTTGTGTCTTTGTGACATTACATTGCATGATACAGTGGTATCATCACCAAGAGTTCTCTCTGGCAAGGCCCATCAGTTAATCTTCAAAAGTGCCTGAAGCAATATTTGTGAGTAAGCTCGTTTTCCATAATAACAGATTTACTGGAATATTTATTGATTTGATTTATATGGCTACCCATTTCACCACAATGATTCAGGGGAGCTAACATCAGATAAAAAATACCTGTATTTTTCTCACTATAAGATGGACTCCCCACTCAAAAAAGTGGGTGGAAATGTCTGTGTGTCTTATAGAGCGAATGCTGCCAAAGCCCTGCCCACCTGCCAGCCCCTAGCCTTCAGCCTCTGCCTCCCAGCAATTTTCCTCCTTGCAGCAAATAGCAAACAGCTTGGTCAGCTTCAGCACAGCCTGATTTAACATGAGCAGCTGATTGGCAGTTGGATTGGCCTCCTGGAATACTGCCGATCAGCTGTTCCAGGCTGTGGGGATTGCTGCCACCCATCACCACCAATTGCCACCTCCATGTGCCTCATTTTTGGCCTCCGGGTGCCCAGTCTGCACACATCCCGTTTTTGACCTCTGCACACATCCCATTTTCAGCCTTTGTGCATCCTGTTTCAGCCAATCCAATAGCGATAGGCAGTGATGATTCCTGACACCTGGAACAGGCTGAAAATGAGACATGCAAAGGCCAAAAATAGGGTGTGTGGAGGCAGCGATGGGTGGTGATGGGCAGCAATGGGCTGCAGCAATCCCTGCAGCCTGGAACAGCTGATCAGCATTATTCCAGGAGGCCCAAGAATGTTTTTTTAATAGTTATGACATGAGTAGATTAAAGCCTTCAAACTGTCCAGCTACAAAAACAGAATTTCAGTAGAAACATGGGATGGAAGAAAGAAGCCCTAAAATTCACCAATAGAGATACCGTGGAATGAAATCAGATAAGTTGCTAAAGATTAATGTGAAAAGAAAAGGACCAAGAAACAGAGGAAAACAAACTGGATGTCAAAACAAGTGGTGGAAATTTCTAGGAAGAGAAGAGTACCCAAATTAAGCAAAAAGAAAGTTCCCAGGAAAGGCATCTTGGATGTTGACATTCTTAATGTATAGAATAGATACGACATTTGATCTAACCAAAAGGCTGAGAAGTGATACTCTGATTTCTCTTCAGATCATATAAAACTTTCACCTTTAACAATATATAGAATGTAATTCTAACTTTATATGAATTATTTGGTATCAATTATGATCTGTCAATAACAGAGCTTCTCATAGATAGAGAATAGAAGATAGCCTCTATTTACAAAAGCCTCTAGTTTTATAGTAAAATATTTTTAGAATAATATTCAATCAGCATTTAAGTCATTTTCAAGAAGAAAGGCTTCAGGGATTGATGAAATATCTAAAGGAATGTGCATACCTGTTAGGGATAACAGTGTGCCCTAACTGGTTTAGGTAAAATAAGTAATCCTGGTTATGTATGTTAAAGTGACTGTA
>BHFT01066849.1:0-29793 GCA_004320025.1 Laticauda laticaudata | reverse complement strand
AGGAAGGAAGGAAGGAAGGAAGGAAGGAAGGAAGGAAGGAAGGAAGGAAGGAAGGAAGGAAGGAAGGAAGGAGGTTCCTTTGATCTGGTTGGTCTCTATTCTGCATTTCTGCTCAAAGTAAAACCTGTTCCATCTACATCTGAGAACGGCCTCTGGCTCCCAATTTGATGATGGCATCTGCAATTCTCTCCCCCCCTTTTCTCTCTGTCTCTCCCTCCCTCCCTCTCTCTCTCCCTATTCCAAATGTGGCCCAAATGGAACCATTTTCTGCCTGATCAAAAGTTCAAGGCGAATCGAGAGAACTCATGGGGGAGACAGAAATGATCTCACCTTCAGAGCATTTCCCTGTTCTGTCTTTATTTTCTGGCTTGTCCTGTCTTCTAAATGGCTTAGCCTAAAATTGCCAGATTTGTTCTAATCTGCTGGCTTTGGCAGGAGTTGAGGCTTTGACTAATTTGCGGGGGAGAAAGCGCAGGCATGGGGAAAGTTGGGGGGGGCAGCAGCTACACAAAGGGGAATCCTCCGAGATCAGCCTAAGATCAGGTGGGGCTGGCCATGCCAAGGTCCAGGTGAATTGCAAGGTTTTTCTTGGAGGAGGGGAGAGGTTGAGAGTGCCGGCCTGCACCAAGCCTCTTCTTCCCAGGCCTTGGGGACAGGCCCCAGAGGGCTCCTAACCCAGCCAGGGACTTTCCGTTGCTCTCTGACAGAAGGAGCAAATTACTAAACATTGGGAGAATCAATCAAGGCATTCAATTTAGGCATTCAATAATTTCCAGTTCTACAGACAAACGATGGAGTCTGTCGTCTGCACCTCTAGAACTGTCTGGTTTGGTTCTTCAACCCAACAGGACAGACATAGACTCCAGGGAGGAATGGACTGCAGAAGGACTGCAGAAAAAACTATTACTGCCAACCTGCCTTCCATCGTGGCACTCCTTACTCTTGGTCAGAGAGACTTTAGGGCATCCTAGCTACTGGCCAGTTGATGAGAAATTGTGGGCAAGTGCTTTCTCCCACCCTGATATGTTTTGCAAGGTATTTGCTTGCTTTGTTAGGGAAAGAGCTGTCAAGTTCATACAGTATCCCATTTTTCTGCTTTGCACCTGAACTATGGCCTGTTTGCTCAAAAGGAGGGCATTGCTTGCCTTTGTAAATGGGGAAGAGTTACAAAGGAAGCAAAAAAGCCTTCCTACTGAAGATTTGGCCCTGTCTCGTAGTCTTTTTCTTTAAGGTTGGGTGTCATTTGAGTCATTGGTCCTTATTTCCCTTATTGTCCCCTCAAGTTTTCAACTAACCAAATCTCCTCACTTTCCTCTTAAGGGTGCAACTTCTCAGGAGTCTGGATGTGCTTTTCTCTTCCTTCAAATTCTCAGTCATGCCTCTATTTTGGGTGAAATTGTTGCTTAATTTGTTCTCCCTTTCCAACATAAACGAGAAGGCCTAGATACACGAGAATGATTTCTAAATGGTCACACGTCTTTCCTTCCCATCTTGGATGGTTTCTGCCTGGAGAACAATATTCCTGTCATGCATCTAAGCACTGATGTTCCCTTCATTTGCACTAGAGAGCCTTTTCCTCAGACCCAGAAGGCTGCAAGAGGACCTGGGCCAGAGCCAACAGCCACGGTCAGCAGGCAGGGTGGCAGCTTTATCTGTTTTCATGCACATCCTTCAACAAGCAAATAATATTTTTCAAAATAAGTGTAATTTTTTAAAATAAAATGCATGTTACCATTCAGCCATGTTCTTCAAAGATGGTGCCCCATCCTGGTTGCTCCATGGTGTTTTGGGGTGGAATCCCCATGGGATGGGTTAAAAGGGCAGGACAAGGTCTTGGTGGGCAGACAACCAGCTCACAAGAAGAACCTTTTATCATGTAGCATCCACCGTCTTTGCTCACGGACCAGATTGGCTGGGATTTAGGACGCTCACAGTCTAGGAGGTCCAAGTCCGTCTGAATCTGGAAAACCTAACAAGGATCTTGAGGCAGTTTATGACCCAAAATTTTTTGAATTAATCTTCATTCTGTCATCTCCCTCAAGCCTCCTGCAGAACTACTCTTTAAGAAATAATACCAGTGATAATGGGGGTAATGAGCCATAAAATTTAAGTATGTCATAAAAAAAAAACTGCAACAGGGTATCCTATACTTAGAAGGGGATCAGAAATTTCAGTTGTTAAAATTTTGAAAATTTTAAGATGTTGCTAAGATAAATGTTACAGTTCCAACTTAAAAAAGTTAAAACCAATATTGAATGGCTTTTAATTTATTTTTAAAACGTTTCTTGTTTCACAACCAGCACTATATGGTAGACATCCATCTAGAGAAGGAATTTCATAGCTGAGAAGCCACCACTGCAAAGTTATTTTTCGGAATGGTTTTGTTTGGAGGGGACCCTCAGAATAAGGTATTTGGTATCGATGGGATCAGACAGACAATTTGGCTCCAGAGCTCTGAAGCATTTTGTTCTGAGCCAAGAAGCAGACAGAAACATGGTCCAGACAACATAGCACTACCACAAAACAACCCAGTGTCCAGGACTTCAATCTCAGTTCAACATTTCTAGAGGGTTTTCCAAAGCCACCTGCTCAGTGGTGGGATTCAATCTTTTTTAGTACCGGTTTGGTGGGCATGGCTTGGTGGGTGTGGCAGGGGAAGGAGTCTATAAAATCTCCAGCCAGAGATGGTATTTGCCGGGTCTCCAAACTACTCAAAATTTCCACTGCCGGTTCTCCAGAACTGGCCAGAACCTGCTGGATACCACCTCTGCACCTGCTTTACAAAACCCAAAAGTAGCCCAGATGAAGAGCTGCTCAGGAATCTGGAAAGCTTCAGCAGAAGGAAATCTCTGTCCAGTTGGTGGCAAGGCTGCCCAGCACAGAACTTTCAGAAACATCATAAATCAAGGGAGCCCAAATAAAGTTGCCCATAAAGTTAAGAGGCGAATCACCCTCCATTTGCTGGCTGACTAGCTGGTGTCTCCTTTTCATGCGCGCTGAGAGGCCAGAGCCCAATCATGCAGATGGACTGTGGCCAGCCAAGAGCATCGTCAGCCCAGATCCCCGTAAGCGTTTGTGCTTCTCCCTGAAGACTCAATCCTGTTATTTTTCATTTTTGTTGGTGGAGATCACTGGGAACATCTTGTTTCCTGATGCCTAACATCCCTCCGTTTGCAGGGAGAGGGGGCAAGCACTTGTATTTTTCTGCATTTATAAAGCTATTTTGGATATGAGGCCTGGCAAAGAGATGATTTTCCAGCTAATACTTCTATTTGATTTGGCAGCAAGCAGCCTGAATAGAATTGCTTTTGTTTTAGAAGCTGTCCCCCCTATGAGATTAAAACAACAACAATGTGTGATTTATTAATCTTTCAGGGATTTCTTCCCTCTCCCTGAGTAGAGCATCTGGACTCGGCTTGCTCATTGATGAGAGCATTAATATAATAAATAATAAGCATTAATATAATAAACGATAAATCAATTTCAGGGTTGGCTGACTTCTAGGTGAGGCCTCATCCCAACAGTCTCTTTTAATAGCAATACTTTGGATCTGAAACATTATTTAAACCAGTGTTTTTCAACCTTAGCAACTTTAAGATGTTGGACTTCAACTCCCAGAATTCCCCAACTCGGATGCTAGGGAATTCTGCGAGTTGAACTCCAGATGGGCTGATTGGGGATTTCTGGGAGTTGAAGTCCACGCATCTTAAAGTTGCCAAGTTTGAGTCAGTTATTATTTGTTCAGTGTCTGTATGCACTCTTAAGGATTTTGGGATACAGAAGGCAGGACAATTTGCAACTGGGAACCAGTGGCCCCCTGCCCCTCCTCCCACCCTCTGAGATTTGATCCAAAGTTGCCTGGCTACGAAAAAAGAAAAAATGGAAGAGACATCACTGTCCTGCATCTCATTTCTGACTTTGGATCATGTCTTGCCTGATTTCCAGGATAAACATAGCGATGAGAGCATGAGTTTGAACTTTAAATCAGCACCCACCAGAGGTTCCACAAGGGATTTTGAAAAGTCAAGATGGCAGCCATGATGGTGTGATTGAATCCAGACCTTTTAAATACATGCGTTTCAACAGTGTGGTTGTCTCTGGCAGGCTGTGTGATTTGAACTTCAGCCTCCCGGGTCATAGCCCAAGTCCTTGCAACCCATTATCCGTGAACTCTGTTTCAGGGTTCATTTTGAATTGAGTTGCAAATTGCAGAGGGATATTGACTTTATTCTGTTGCCTAATATTTGAGCATAATTAATGAGTAATGGAGAGAGAGAGAGAGACAAAGAGAGAGAGAGAAAGGGAGGGAGGGAGATGTGCTGTGGTACAATTCTTGCTTTTGGGACACTGAGGAACCTGGAAAATTAGGCTTCCAACCTGCTAAGGGGATTTCCAGGCTAAAGATGGTCTCTGGCTGCAGGAAATCATCTCCACCACGCAGAAAGGGCCTGGGGTGGGATGGGCCACCTTGTTCTGCATTGAGCAAAGTGAAAGCCTGCAGCCCTGCCTGGGCCCTTCCCAGGACTCTGTGCTGGAGGAGAGGCGCCAGGAGCCAGAGGTCGGTGGTTGCAGGCAAGTTCAGGCATCCGGCAAGCGGCCTATCTTTGAACATCCCTTGCAGACCTCAGTTGTCTCTGGCAGAGGATGAAGCAAAACAGAGTGAAAACTAGGTATTTGGACGAACACTTGATCTACCCGTCTTGTGTGGCTTCCCCCCCTCCCTCATACTTACTTCCAAAATTTGGACAGCAAGGTCATAGTTGCAGACAAATCTTTGGCGGAATTCTCCCACGTAATATGTTTCTAAGCAAACAGTTCAAGTTCATAACGGATCCCCTCTGCCAAAGAATTGTTTTTTTCAGTCAGGCTGCACACACACAAAAGGCGTGCCAAGACTTTTGGCACAAATCACGTATGTGCGGATGGGTGAGCTTCCTTTTACAGCCAAAAGGAAAGATTAGACACAGGCCATTCTCTAAGATTTTCCATTGGGTGACCTTGCAAAACATTTAAACCAGCCAATCAGTTTCTTCAGTTCAAAGGAAGTGATGAGAACAGGAGGGAAATGAAGGAGCCCTCCTCCTCCTCCTCCTCCTCCTCATCATCATCATCATCATCATGCTCCCCAGGCATTTTGGGATTACATTGCACATCATTCCCAGAATAGATGAGCATAGGAACTGCCTGTGATGCTCAGGCTCCAGTATGATCACGTTGATCAAAGATCTTGCCTTTTGTGTTCTACGAATTACGTTAGCCAAAGGCATTTGTGGACAGGGGGTCAAAGGCATCAGGATAGCATCCACACTCAAGTGACTGAAGCAAAAAAACCAGTAGGGCCTCCATCAGGTGGCTGTGGCTGCCATTTTACTTTCTCAATTCTCCCACGGATGGACCTGATATTGGTTCAGGTCATGGCTAGTGCCAAATCTCATCTGCCTTCATTGTGATAAAGATCTCAAATGTTTCTGGAGAGCATCTTATCAGGTTCAGAACTAAATCCAGAGCCAGGCCTTTGAGTGATCCACCTGAGGTAGCACATTCTACAGGATTAGGAATGCCAATAAGGCAATGAAGTCTGTTGATAAGTGCCCACTTTGCCTCTTCTCCTAAGCTTGCCTATGGCTGTTCTATCTGCATGGAGATAAACTCTGCTGCCAGCCTCTGATGTGGGTCTTGTCCTCTATCCACAGCAGCTGGACATGTGGGTCTAGCTCTACTTTGGCCTTACCTATAGCAGCACAACCTGTTTCCCTTCATGCTAGCAGAGAACTACAAGGGGGCATGTCCAGTTCCTTGCTATCTTCTCCTTTCTTTGGGGACAGTTCCTACTCTTGCGCCCAAGGACCAGCTGGAATGTCCTGGTTTGGTAGAAGCATGACCCAAAAAGCTAGGATCAGATTTCAGAGAAAGTAACAAGGGTTTGACTTGTCCAGCATCTTTGTCTCATTTTAGGCCTAGCTACTGTAACATTGGCAAGTTGTTGACCAACCCACCAGCCCTGTTTTCCCAGAAGGAACAAACTTTAAAGGGTTGCTTCCTTCCACACGTCTTTTAAGGTCTCCAAGCCACTTTCCTCCAAAGGAAGAACCTTAGGAGAGAGTGTGGTGGATTATTTCAGTATAAATTAGCTGACCAAAGCCAGCTAATTTGTCCCCAAAGCCTGCTTCAGAACTGGCAGCCAGTTGTGGGTGCAAATGAGATGCTGCTCTGGGATTCCCTTTTTCCTTCCAATCAGCCTAAAGCAGAGAAAGTCTTTGCATGAACAGAACTGGAACTTCCAGTCATCCCTAAGGCTGAGATGGGACCAAGAGACTCACCTGCTGAGAGTGATGCCTGTTCAGTCTCTGCACGATAACCTGAGAAGATCAGGGACTTGTGCACAAAAATCAGGGGGAACGGTCACTCCTGTGCACGCATTGTCTGAAATGTCCCTTCTGAGGTGTGAGAATAAGGCAGGCAGCCAGTTTTCTTTGTCTGCTGTTTCTGCAAGCCTGAATTGTGAATCTGAAATTTCCGTCAAGCTCCTGAGGGCGATAAAATATGACAAGATTCTGCTATGATGTCAAATAATTTTTGTAATAACATCAGAACATTTGCAGTTTTTCTTAGTCTGTCTGTGTTTGCTTTATTTCATTAAACAACAGAAGTAACTGTAAGGGTACATTTATTGGCAAAATTAGCTTCAAACCACCTGCTTCTCTGGGTTTTGTTTGCTTTTCTTTATTGTTTTTATTTTTGTGCCAGTGAGCTAGACTTTGCTGTTACCTTTTAGACTGAAGACTGGAAGGGATATTAAAGAAGCTTCAAAGGCAGACTGAAAACATCAGAATGATTTACTCATTCTGTTACAACCTGCTCAGATGGGATATATAAAACCTCCTAGCCATTTAAGTTCAAGTTATAATCTTCCTTCCTTCCTTCCTTCCTTCCTTCCTTCCTTCCTTCCTTCCTTCCTTCCTTCCTTCCTTCCTTCCCTCTTTTGTATATCTCTTCTCTTCACAGGAATTCAGTACATAAGAACCATCTCCAGCAAAGGTTAAAACCAATAACATAGAAAAATTAAAACACAACCTTAAAACTTGTCCACTGAATTGTCAAATAAACTCATCAGAAGAACTATGGGAAGAGCTTCTCTAAGCTCAAGGGCAAGAGATTGGACATGACCTCTAAGATCCCTTTCAGACCCATGATTTTTTTATGAATCTATGAATATTAATGATTTTGCAATTATTCAGTCCTTAATTAATAATTTTTTTCTCTCAATGCCAAGGAAGGAAAAGAAATAGAAGCCTTATTTTTCAAAAGCAATGATGTGCTTTGCACTCAGTTTATGACAGTATTCTTGGGAGAACTTCACTATGCATTCCTCTCAAATATATGTGTTTTTGAAAATATCTTTTCCTACTTTATCTTTTTTTAAACTTGTGAGGTTACTTAGATCATCAGGAGAATCCATCCTGAAGAGGGCAGAAGCTAAACCGTTGGGCATCTAGGAAGGTCTTCTCCTGGTCCCAGACTTGAGTGAGGCCTCCAAAAGGTTACTTTTGCTCCTAACATCCAAGAAGAAGCCCAAAATGCACCTCTTTTGCCCAACATTTAGTTGTGAACTGACCTGTGCACTGTTTCCATTCCAATTTATAACTTGTGTTTTTAATTTGTAATCGTGAGGGTGATGTGGTCACTTGGGAAGGCTGTGATTGAAGTCAATAGCTTATTTTTGTGTTGAAAAATGGAAGATTATTTTTAACCCTTATTGTAGTCAGTGAAATGGGAGATTAGAAATGTAAATCAAATTAAATTCTTTGACATTGAGAGAGAACTTGTGGTCCTCTTAAAGCAACTAGTCAACGGAGCAGAAAATGAGGTGAACCAGGAGTGAATCTGGATCGGTTTCTATATTTCAAATATGAACCATATAATGAGTAGTATTTTTCCCCTCAAACAAAATGTACTCAGAATGAGGATGAACATTTCTCAAATTATAACTATTTTACCAAGGAAGCCTAAAGAAAAGCTTACATGACCTCTTTATTATTATTATAGTTAACCTGGCTTAAATGTGATGCTTCTTCTACCCAAAAAGTGTTTTTATCACTTTAATGAGGAACTTCAGTGCTTTGAGTGAATAAACATTACACCCAGCAAGCAGGAGGGTTTGGGGAGCAGTTTTTAAGGCTGCAGGGATACAGGAGCCCTCATGGGCACACTTGGCCCCCAAATATCCATTGCTAAGAGGTTTTTGCCCCGTTTTACAACTTTTCCTGCCACAGTTGTTAAGTGAATCACTGCAATTGTTCCGTTAGTACTACAGTTGTTAAGTCAATGTATTTAATAATTTTTAATGGTTAGGCCTGTAATTTTACTTCACACACACACACACACACACACACACACACACACACACACACACGGCAGACACTTCTCCATTGAAGCATTGCAGTACAGGTAGTCCTCAACTTACAGTCATTTGTTTAGTAACCATTTGAAGTTATGACTGTTTTTCATTCTTACAACTGTTGCAGTGTCTCTCAGGTCATACAGTCAAAATTCAGATGCTGGACAACCGGCTCATGTTTATGACGGACATAAATGTCCCAGAATCATGTGATCCCATTTTGGGAGCTTCTGAGCAAAACTCAACGGGGCAGCCAGATTCCCTTAAGCACCACATTAGTAACTTCACAACAACAGCAAGAAAGGTCATAAAATGGGGCAAAATTCGCTTAATAACCACCTGACTTAGCAAAAGAAATTTTGGGCTCAATTGTGGTCATAAGGAATAAAAAACCAATCAAGGAAACTTGAGTTGGGCCATGTTCTCTCTCCCTCCACCAAGGGTTGCCCTGGTTAGAAGAAATGTGCCCATGTGAAGAGTGAGGAGATCCCCACAATATCGACTCCCTTCAGACCCTCAGCTCGGACAAGGCAGCCGGGGTTGCTTGTCTCAGGTCAGAGGAGTAAACACACTCAAGTGCCTTGGACATTCATCCAATGGAGCAGTATAAGCAATCAGGGAAACCACACACACATGTATTTGTGCCTGTGAACATGCTAAGCCTAATGTTAGGTAACTAGCTAAAGTGCACTGGAATCAATGACTGGTGGAAAATGGCCACTCATCGTCTCTCTTTGGAATAAAATGGCGTCCATTTTCTCATCAAGGTATGAATCCCTGCCCCATTGTGCCAAGGGAACTGTGGATAGACCGTCAACCCTCAGACAGGAGCGCCTTGCTCTTTGTTTGTGGGTTGGGACAGTGTGGAGATATCAGCTTTTGAAAATACCTTCCCAGTTCAGGCATTTCCCAGAACCCAAGAGGACCACTTGATTGACACACGACACAGAAGTAGTGAACATCCTTTGGAGGCTATCGCCTCCTCCTCCTCCTCCTCCTTCCCATAAATGGAGTGATCTCCCTGGGGGCTTCTTGTGATCCTTGACTCCCTCTCCAGCTTCTCACAACTTACAGGGTCAGCATCCCCCTTGTGGCAACAGCCCCTCCTCTCAGCCAGCCACACCTGTGGGCTGCCTTGCCCTTGAACCCGCCTGTCGTCCCAAATGGCTGTGAGGCATCCCAGCTCGGCCTTTGCACATTCCACACAATCTTGGCCTCGGCTCCAATTGGCTTCCCAGCCCCAGACATGCGTGGCTCTGAAAGAAGCTCACAGGGCAGGAAATGAATGTGCCCTACCTTCAGATGGGGCCCCGTTTCTTGAGGGAGCGTAAAGTGCAATTGAGCATGCCAATTCCTGGGTCGCATTCGGCCTTTGACTGGCCTCCCAGATGAGCTTCAAGGAATTTAATGATGGGTTTCCAAGACTTTTGATACGTGGATTCATGTTCTCTTCTGGAGTAAGGCAGGAGACATAACTCATCACTATCAACATGCGCACAGATGCAACACACTCACACAGCCCATGTTCTCCGTCAGCTTCCACATTTGTGGGCCACATTCCACTGTGCAACGAGGGATGGCAGAGTTAATATTCACAGCAGGTCTATGTGGATTTTGGATATATTTCTACTCTATTTGGACATTGGATTTTCCCCCGCTAGGGCCAACACAGCTACATATATTTTTCATGAGTAATATTTACATTCAGCATTTCTGCTCCCCACTTTTTGCAGTCAGAGATCAGAATGTACCCTGTAGTTAACAGACTTTACAGGAAGTTCCTTCACGCTGTCATTTTTTGCAAGAGTCGTAGACAAGGAAGGCAGGTGTTCCCTGAGCTAGGATTACATCCCATCTGCACTTAGCCATGGTACAGACATGCTCTATCCACCTTCCACATCCCCATGGAGCTGCCTTCAACCCATGAACGGGATGGATTCAAACTGTCCTTAGCTGTAGTAGTCTTCTTAATTCACCCCCACCCCCACACAAAGTGAGTCAGCCTCTGTAGGGTGTGTCAAGCATCACCTTGGAGGAAAGTCAAGGGCCGTGACTGGTCAGGCCAGAGAGGCCCTTGAGGTGGGAGGAAGGTCTACAGTCTGGAGCACACGTTTCTTGCGGTTCTCATTTTTTTGCCAGTCCGAGATGGGCGGAGAGAGTGATCCATGAAGGGGAATGGCCCTGGATGTCTTGACTTGCAGATGAAGTAGGGTTAGGTCAATCACAAAGCTCACCCACTGACCCAGGGCAGCCTCGTTCAACCCAAACATTTCACAGGGGATTTGTCCTGATTGCTTGATTTGATTATAGAATAAAATCCAAAAATCCAAAAGCAAACAGGAAGACACAGTTGGGGTGGGTGGGTGAAAGGGAAAGAGAAGTGGGGAGAGGGAGAAAAGTGGGGGAAGCATTGACTTCCAACTGCCTCTGTTGCAGTAAAATAGGGCATTAACATTAAACCTGAACTTTTTACTTTTCTATGATAATGGAAATAACCCTAAATGACAAGTCAGAAGAGCAAGTCCAAAGGGGAGGGAGAAGTCCCACAGTTCCTCACAAGCCTTCCTCTGCACCTGTGACCTGACAGGCTATTTCTTTCTCTTGAAAAATATTTATTGAGAGCTTTACTTCAAGACAAATCTAAAGAAAAAGAAAAAATCAAAGACAAAAGAAAAAGGTGCAAGAAAAAAAAGGGGGAAACTAAGGAAATATAATCATCTCCAACCTTCCCTTCAACAGATAATTACAATTTTATAATCTTTCCTCCCTCTTAGATGTCACACAAATTCCTCCACCCTCTTGCTTAGTTCACATCCTTTTGAGTCCTCAGTGCAGAGTTAAGGCATTGCACTCTCTAGCTGGTAGTCTACTTTTTTTTCTCTTGCATTTTCCACCGTGCCCCAAATCATGGCAGCTGAGCCCTCACAGGGTCTTCATAAGACTTTGGCCTACCTTCCTGATTTTAATTGTGGAAAACAAATAAAAATCAGGTGTGTTTGGTATATTTGGTGTGCCCAAAGGACCAAACATTTGACATATTCTTTGCTAGATGCAAACCACAAACACCTACCTACCTATCTACCTACCTACCTACCTACCTTCCTCCCTCCCTCCCTCCCTTTCTTTCTTTCTTTCTTTCTTTCTTTCTTTCTTTCTTTCTTTCTTTCTTTCTTTCTTTCTTTCTTCTTTTTCTACCTTACGACCACATTTTCTCTTGCTTTCAGACTTTATATTTTATTCCATGCAGTACTTAAAGTTGACAAGAACATTATTTTTTCTTTTGTTCAATTACTTATTAAGTTGCCACCACAATAGATTTTCACTCTTCCCTAGTTTCACATATACATATAAAAAATATACATGAGCCGAAGTGTCACTGTGGTTAGAATACAGAACTGCTGACTGCTCACTGCCAGCCGTTCCGCAGTTCAAATCTCACCCGGCACAAGGTTGACTCAGCCTTCCCTCCTTTCGAGGTGGATAAAATGAAGACCCAGTTTGTTGGGGGACAATATGCTGATTCTGTAAAACTGCTTTGAGAGGGCTGGAAAGCACCCTGAAGCAGTATATAAGTCTAAGGGCTATTGCTATTGCTACACACACGGACAGACACAGAAACAAATACACACTTTCTGACTTTGACATGATGGTTTACTTATTTGCTACATGGTTGTGTGTGTGTGTGTGTATGTGAATGTATATATGTTTTACAAGAAGTTCAGCCTTTCCTCCCTTTCTTTGGCATCCTCTTTAATTGTATTCCTGAATTCTTAATTTAAAAAAAAAAAAAGCAAACCCTCTTCAATTAGAAAATGGTAAGCAGCTCCAGATTTTGCAGGGTAGCTGAGGAAAATGTAAAATTAATTACTGGCATGATATATAATTCACTAAAATGAATTTGTTTCACTGAGAAACTCCTCTTTCTCCTGATTTAACTGCACAGGGAAGTTGGATGTTGTATTTCACTCATTCTCTGAATACCTTGAAATGACATGAATGGGAAGGCGTGCGCACACACACACACACACACATCCTGGGTCAAAAATAACACCTCAGAATGTGGGCTTATTCCTGGATAAATGTTGCTATTTACGTAGCCACTGATTTTAGCCAAGGGGCTGAACAGCATCAAAGCTAAGGTTATTGTGCAAAACCTGTATCAGGCCCAGGTCCATATTGATGAAGATTTGAGACGGATACAAACAAGCCACCAAGTCACAATTTCTGTCCCAGGTTCTTCTAGTCTAGCAGGTCGCTGGGCTTGGGGCCTGGGGTGGCTTCCCTTGGGCTCTGTGTACAAACTGGCTGCCCCATTTACTGCCTCAAACGAACTCCCTCTTATGTTTGTCAGGAAGCGATTGTCTCATTTTCAGAAAAAAAAGAGAATGTGATAATTGACAATAATCCGAGTCCTCCAGCCAAGGATTGTCCTGGGCCTCCAGAGCACCACAATTCCACAGGTAATTACAACTTTGCAGAAAACTCAGGGATAATTTTACTCCCACCCCAATCTTCTTCTTAGCTACATATTTGTCCAATATCACTTATATAACCCACAGAACCTTAAGTCAATTTAACATCCTACCTTTGATGTTTCTGGAAAGGAAGTGTAATAGTATACAGAGACTTAAAGGCATCACCTTTGTGAAATTGAGAAAATAAGGTTGATGGCACATTTGGGACCTTACTGCCCTACTATATAGATTATTTCTCCAAGTTTGTTAAACTCCTCTTTTAAAAAAATACTCTGGAAGTTCACAGAAAGATGATGGTATCTATTTATTAACTGACAAGGTCATGGAGACCTCCAAGAAGGTGTGGAAACTCTGCTCCACAGCTCAAAGCAAGTTAGTCATTTAATTCATTGATTCATTGAACACTTTTCTCTCCTTTCTTGGAATGACTTCATCTTTCTATTCTAAATTCTTCTGTGTTTTTTTTTTCCTTTTAAGCTGTTCCTTGACCCAAGCCAATTAAATAATTCCATATTTTGGCATTTGCATCAAAGTGATTTGGGATAGGAGGGAATGAAGCAGGCAATTTTTTTCCTGCATGGCACCAGTTTTTCTGTCGGTATCATTAGGAAACTTGAGTTATTATTTCATCTGGCACAGGGCTTTCCTGGTTGTATTGAAGCTCTAAGAGAGAAAATGAAGCTCTGGTCTACTTTGAAATACAAAAAGTTTTGTAAAAAAGTGATCTTCACAAAGCAAAGTTAGACAGGAGCAGAGATCTATTAGGGCTCTTAAACTATAGGAAACAGATAATCAGAATAAATAAATACTTCCTATAGCAGAAGAGAGAGAAAAGTAATAGTAGGAACTGATTGAATGACTGATTGATAAAAGAGCTATCAAAATAAACTGAATAGAAAAATCAGGTGTCTTTTGGGTGCCACATTGTTCCACTCCAGTGTGGTTTTCATTTTAGAAATAGGTGGTGAAGAACCCATTTAAACCATTAAACATGTTTTATTATACTGTTGATTTTATGATGATACTCCTTGCGTGCTGTTAACCTTGCACCAGACTGAATACCTTGATCACCCTGATCAGTTTTATTTGTCTCTTTATTTCAGGTTCAAAAGATTCTATTTCTTCACATGTGGTCAAACTTTAGCATGTAAGATGTGCAGCAGTCAATATTAGCTACTTTAGTGTTCTTCAACCTTGGCACCTTCAATCTGGGCTTCAACTCCCGGAATTCACCAGCCAACATGGCTGTCTAGACATCTTAAAGTTGCCAAGGTTGAGAAGCACTGAACTATTTGCAGTGTAATGTCTTTTATAGACTGATTACTTAACATCAATCAGAATAGAGCTGAAAGGAACAATGGAGGCCTTCTAGTCCAACCCCCTGCTTAAGCAGGAGACCCTAGACCAGTGGTGGCTAACCTTTTTGGGCTCCTGTGCCCAAAATTGTGTGTGCATTGCACTTGTATGTTTGCATGCTTGCGTGCCAGCACCCAGAAGACAATGCACGCCCCCCACGCCCCCTGTACAGGCCTGTGCAATCCCCCCCGCCGCCTTCTTATCTGCACTGTACCTCCCAGCTGATTTTAGGCCCGTTTGAGGCCTTTTCAGCCTCCCAGAGCCATGAGGAAAGCTTCTGCAGGCTTTGAAGGCTGAAAAATGGGCCCGTTTCATCACTTCCGGTATTTCCGGAAATACCGGAAGTGATGAAACGGGCCTATTTTTCAGCCTGCAAAGGCTTTCCTCAAGCCTCTGGGAGGCTAAAAAAGGCCTCAAACAGGCCGAAAATCAGCTGTTAGGTGCACGCATGCACAATGAGGTAAATTTGTCTGTGGCTCATGCGCCAGCACAAATGGTTCTGCATGCCAACTGTGGCACATGTGCCATAAGTTCGCCATCACGGCCCTATACCATTTCAGACAAGTGACTGTTCAATCTCTTTTTAAAAACTTCCGTTGTTGGAGCATCAGAACTTTTGGAGACAAGCAGTTCCACTGGTTAATTGTGCTCACTGTTGGAAGTTTCTCCTTAATTCCAGGTTGCTTCTCTCGTTGATTAGTTTCCATCCATTGTTTCATGTCCTGCCTTCTGGTGCTTTGGAAAATAAGTTGACCCTCTCCTCTTTGGGGCAGCCCCTCAAATTCTGGAACACTGCAATCATGTCACCCCAGTCCTTCTTTTCTCTAGACTAGCCACACCCAAATTCTGCAACTGTTCTTCATATGTTTTAGTCTCCAGGCCTTTGATCATCTTAGTTGACCGTTGTCTTGTAAATAGGTCTGTGTGTATCTACAGGATCCCCATCAAGCCCCACCCCTTTCTTACACACACATTTCACAATGTGCATACAAAAGACTTGTGAATCTTGCTTGCTGCACTGTAGCGCAACTTATGATTTTTCTTGTTTCCCCAAATGCTCCTCTGCAGATGTGGTACAGGTTCTTGGACAGCTGACTATGAAATATGAGTATGAAATATGAGTATGAAAATTAGTGGGATTTAGAAATTTTCCATGTGTTACAAAAAGGTTGCTATTGCAAACAAAGGGTGACATATCCTATGGATTTTTAAAAAAAATTAAAAACAAAATATTTCACCACACTGTATACATGTTAAATCAGCATTAAGGTAAATGTGGACCAGATAAAACTACAGCAAACATTAATCTTTTCCTTGATATTGAGGTATGTGTGCACAAGATTGGTACTTACTATCTAAATTTGATCAGAGGGCTGAGTGCTTCCTTTGTCTTATTTTTTTTTCCTAAAATTCCAAAATGCTTAGAGTGGTTCCTTGATTCCTTCATTCTTTCTGAAACAATATCCGTGCAACAATTTTGTGCAGTGAGCAGCCAGATTAGAACTCAGGGGAACTTTTCAGAGCTCAGAAGCTTTAAAAAGAAGAATGATGCTGGAAGCTTCTGGTTCCAGTGTTGCAGCCTGCTAGCTTCTCGTGGTAATTAAAGCCAGGTTTTTAAAAAGAGTGCTGAAGGGCACCAAGCATATTGTGTTGCAATACATCAAATCCCGAGGCCAGGCTGGCAATAGGGGTTTCCTGTGATGCAAGAAGGAACTGACCTTGTAGGGTAGTCCTAACTATAGTTATCCCTATTTGCAGAGCAGCTTTTTGTAGCCTCTGAATGGAAAGACTACCATTACCATTATGTTTCTTAGGATATGGAGGGAGCCCTAGACAAATCAGCATCGGAACTCCAAATGCTATTCCAGTATTTGGAGATGAAACTGTAGATGCCGTTAAAAGTTCTCCAAAGCCTCCCCTAACTTTACCTAAACTGGAAGAGAAGAGCCAAGCACTCTTTCCTTGGCCATGATGGCCCAGAGTAACATACTGTTTCCTTCTCTGAAAAGATTTTCCCTAATTAATCATCCCTCCAGGAAGGAATCATGCTTTGTTTTGCTGTGTTGGCCCCATCTGTTCCTTCAAACAATGAGAGTTGAGCATCCTCCAGCATGACACGCTCTCCCTCGATTCCCATTTTCCAATGTTGCATGGAAACTGAGTGGTCAACCTTCTTCCCCAAGTGGTGGGCTTCAAATATGAGTCCTGACATCCCTCATTCATCAACTCCTCCTGGGCCCATTCATTCATTGCAAGGGCGTCTCTTCGGCCGTCCATGATTTCCCACACCCAGCTGAAAGAGAAGACATCCAAGGCCACCCCGAGGCTCTGCACGTCTTGTGATCTAGATGTTCCTCTGAAGATTTCCTCCCCACCCACCCACCCAAACTGGTTGAGGTAATTTGGAAATTGTTGTGTTGCTCTACAAAGAGCTTTTATTCTTTACCAATTTAGGACCCTTGGCAAAATATAAAGTTGAACATTATAGCATCAACTTAGCCCCCAGATCCTTGCAGGAAGGTTTCTCCAGATGGATGAGACGAATCGGGATATTTGGCTGCTCAAGGCAACAAAAGGCACCTTCCCCTTATAGAGAAGAGGTGCTCAGCAAAGTCAGGACTAAGCCTGTGATGGAAGCCTGGCTACTTTTTTTGCATGTGTCATATGCGTGATGGACATATAAAAGGTCCCAGCTGCCATCTTGACTTTCTTGACCCCCTCCTGTACAGATGCCCCAGCCAGGGGTGTCCATAGCTGCTTGCAGTTTTATGACATCACAGACTCCTCCCCTTTCACATATGTGCAGGGTGTCATTCTGACTATATTAAAATAGTGGGGCTTGGGTCCCAATTCTGCAATGCCAACCATCAACTTCAACCTTAACTTGGCAGAAGCCATTTTCTTGTTTCTCAGTTGCCACACACTGGGGATGGGTGTGGGGGGAGAGGCTGGAATGCCGTGCTAGACACAACACAGAACTCTCTCCTGGGAACCAAGGTCATCTCCATGGGTGTCAGATGAAGTCAGAGAGGAGTGCCTAAGAAGCTTGCCAAGTAACCTAACTGGACATTGTGACCTGTGACACAGGGGGAGGGAATCATTGACTCTTTTAACTATGCTGAAATCATGGGAATTATTTAGAATTGGTTTTACATTTAATCATGCTGATACGATGTGCCCAATAAACAAGTTATTTGACAGAGATCAAAGTCTCAGAGTTCTGATTCGCTTGGATTCATTAGTCGGAACCTTGACACCATCTTGTTTACTTGGATGCCACTGAAAACCATTGAATCCAGCCTATATGTGTGGCATACCTTTTCCTCTATGTGTCTCAAAGTGACAGCCAGATTCCCTCCACTTGTAATCACAACAACTGGCTTTGCATAGACAAGGTCTTCCCATCCAATTTTATGATGAAGCGTCGTGGGATAACTCATTCGTGTGGAGCGCACACACCAACCAGTATCAACTTCTGGTCAAACTTGACTTCTGCCCAGTGCAGGGCACCACCTTCACAGCCAGTGTTAACACTTGTAGAATCTCCTCCAATGGCTTTCAAGCTTTTGCCAACACCTTTCTTCTTCATGGAATACACCAGATTATCTGCAACTACTTGAGCAGGTTTTCTTGTTTTTGAGCCTTTCACAGTTTACTCTCCCCGCCCCTTCCCAGTCATTAGGAATGCATGTAAATATAATTCATTCCTTGCTTTGAATATTATTCTTGTGGCTAACAAATTTGACTGCACTGTCTGAATATTGGTGCCATATTTGAATGTTCCATCTTCTCTGGTGGCCCCTGAGTTATTTCGGCTGCCACTCAGGCTCCTTCCCTGGGAATCCCATCAAATCCCTGCCTGGCACATTTCTCCTTCCAGGCCAGCCATGATGCCTGCTTCTTTTCTTAGCCTTTGAGGAAGAAAAACCCTCTTTCTGAGGAACTTGGTCCCAGGGAAAAACTTGTTTTTATCTCCATGGATATAGAAAAGTTTGACTTGATCTTTTTCCAAGGAAAAACAAAAGCAACAAAATGTTGACATGAAGGGTCCATACCACAGAGGCTGCAAACACCCTTGGCTGCCTCCTGACCAGGCACTCAAGATGTTTGTTACTATCTGGCTCCATCAAGTGGAAAACTCTGATATGATTAAGTCATGACAATATGATGCTCCATTTTAATCAGCCTCAAAACACTTGCAAGGACAACACTGGGCTAGGTTAATCCCATTGCAATCTCCAGGTGTCTCTGGCTTATGCTTTTACTATTCAATGGAGCTTTCAGGAAAAATACAGGCCTCTGCTATTTAAACCAGGAGATAGAAATAATGCTCCTCAAATCTGCAGAAAACATAAAGCTGGATGTAGGGATTGCTAACACCAGAAAAGTCAATGTAAAGGTTTTAAAGAACCTTGAAGTTTTGGTTGTTGGGTCACAACCAACAAAAGGAAATCATAACAAATGTTGCTTATGAATTTCGGTTCACTTTAATGTTTTTCTGCCTTGGCAAAATGCTGCAACAATGGTGCCCATATATGGTTGCCTGACATGCAGCAGAACATTTTGTGCCCATATAGGCCTTACCAGCCACCTGCAGACACACCGTGAACAGCCCACAACCTGTTAGATGTCAAGGTCCTTTTTGAACACATGGACAACTTGGCAAGTTGAAGAGGTATGGACTTCAACTCCCAGAATCCCTAGCCAACATAATACCTTTTTCAATTGCCAACATTGATAAACACTCCTCTTTTATACACTCCTGGAAGAAGATATATGTGTTCACTCTGAAGAAAGGAAGGTGCTCAAAGTGATCTTGACTTTCCAATAATCAGAGGAAAAACATGACAGTCATCCAAAGGAGCAAGATCTACTGGGTAATCATTTTGGATTTAATCCTCTGTCCAGGTTCTTCTCTTTGTGTAGTGGTTAATTCATGACCCTCATTTCATTAAAAACATTAAGCAGGACAAAGTTTCAACAACTTATTCATCTGGGGCTTTTGCTTGTGACATTTTAATACAGCTGTTCTTTTGCCCACTGTGAGATACACACCCTTTAGAGAGTTCAGCCCCACCTTATTATTATTTTTGTTAAAAATTTCTGTACCAAAGGTCTGTCTTGCTGGCTCCCCAAACTCTATTCGAAAACCGAACCAAATGTTGCATGGCTGTTTCCAGATCTACGTACCTATTATTGTATAGCAGGAGAAGTAGATTTTAAGAAAACTCTAAAATTGGCATGTATCACAGTCGTATCCCAAGAGGGAGGGAGCTGAAGTCAAAGCCTGGTGCCACATCATCACCAGCAAGCCATCAACTTTGAGTTCATCTCACCCAAAGTTCAGGAAAACCGGGAGATGGAATGCTTGTTCTGGCCCCTGTAATGAATTGCTATGTCATCTACCGACTATTATTGGTATCAGACACACAGCTTGCATGCCAATTTCAGCTACTGAGATTTTGTTTAGACTAGAAGCAGATGACTGTCTGCAGGGGTGGAAAGCCAACTTTCTTAAAGGCAGCAATTCACCCTTTCTGAAGCGGCTAAAGGACAGCTTGACTCAACTCAGAAGAAACGTGAAGTAATTGGTAGAGTCAGGCACAATGGTTGCCCTTGAATTTGTTACCTTTGCAGTTTAGATATTAGCTAAGAGCCGATCTTCTGGTTGGCTAAATCCACCAGAGCTGTTTTCAGATGGTTTGTTTTTAGAGCAGTGCAGAGAATAATATAAGCATGGGGAAGGCCTTATTGTTCAGTAAGCTCAGGGGACCCCCTGAGAGATCTTCCCTGGCATCTACCAGACGTTTTGCCTCATTTGGCTTTTTAAATCAATGTATGTATTATGAGAGCCAGTTTGGTGTGGTGGTTAAGGGAGCAGGTACAAACTGGGAGACCTGCCTTAGGCATGAAGCCAAGTGGGTGACATGAGTCAGTCACTTTCTCTTAGCCCTGGGAAGGAGGCACTGTAGAGAATCTCTGTCATCCAGGTCATCATTGTCCCAAAGGTGCTTTTTCAGGAGGCAAAAAGCTTCTTGGATGAGAAACGAAATGTCTTCATAGAAAAAAACAACTCCAGTGGCCTCCTGAAAAAGCCCCTTTGGGACACCTAGGAATGAAACAATGGCAAACCACTTCTGAAAAATCTTGCCAAGAAAACTGCAGGGGGGTTGTTCAAGCAATCTCCAAGACACAATCAAACAAAGAATAAAACCCCAGTAAGTCCATCAATAAGGTGGTAGCAAAAGATGAACTGGTGAGACAATTTCTGAGGCAGCAGCAGACATGAGAGGAAGAGGCAGAGGAAGTGTTAGGTCAAGACAAAGCCCTGCATCCTACCTGAGATGGAATGGGCTGGAATAAAAGACGGCACTGAGTCACACTGTTTACCGCAGCACAAGAACAGGCTCTGAGCACCAGATCCATAGAAGCATGGGTCTACCCACACTAGGCAGGATCCAAAGTCCAGGCTGTTTAGAGGGGCCCCAAAGGCCATCCGACATCAGGGTAGTAGGCAAGGAGCAGGAGACAGTGGAGGTGATAGACATAACAGTGCCAAGTGACAGCAACACCAGGAAGGAGTATGAAAAACTGGAGAAGTACCAGGACCTGACGAAGGCAGTAGGGAGGATGTAGAAAGTAAAAGAATTGCCATTGCCATAGGTCTATACCACAGGTCACCCAACCAAGCAGGAAATAAATGAACTTTTTGTTAATTAGTTAACTAAGATATGTAGGAAGCACACCACAATAGTGATGGCGACATTAGTTACACTGACATCAACTGGGAGATAAACTCTGCACCTATTAGAAGATCAAATAGATTCCTCATAAGTCTACTTTTGTCTCCCAAATGTAGAGAAGGGAACTACAGGACCAGCCATACTGGACAATTCTCATTAACTGAGATGAAATGGTAGAAGGTGTTGAACTTACAGGAACCTGGAAGGGGTGGGGGGAATGACCATGCAACATTAGAATTTAACATATTGCAAGCACAAAGAATAGAAAAATGTCCAACTACAATCCTGGGCTTTAAGAGAGCTGATTTTTTTCACCTCATTATCTTAGAGCTTGGGAAAGATTCCATGGATGAAAATCATCAAGGGGAAAACAATTCAGGAAGTTTGGGAAATTTTGAAAAGTGTGATTATAAAAGCCCAGTCTAGCAATACCAGTGAAGAAGAAAAATAAGAGATCTCAAAAGAAACCAGCATGACTGCACAAAGAACTCTCTGATGAATTGAAAGACAAAAAAGAAACATATAAAAGGTGGAAAGAGGGGCACAAAACTAAGGCAGAATATTAGCAAATAGTCTGAACCTCCAAAATGAAGTCAGGAAAATTAAGATTCAAAATGAGCTAAGGCTTGCAGCAAATAGCAATGATGACAAACACCTTTCAATATGTAAAAAAACAAGAAAAAAAGTCAAGAAAACCATTGCTCTATTAATGGGGAAAGTGGCAAGAAGGTGACAAGGAGCAGGGAGAAAGAAAAACTGCCTACCATATTTTTGGGTGTATAAGACACACTTCCCCCCCCAAAAAAAACTGGGTAGAAATGTCTGTGCGTCTTATACAGCGAATGTTGCCAAAGTCCCACCCACCCACCAGACCCCACCCTTCGGCCTCTGCCTCCCAGCCATTTGTGTCCTTGTAGCAAACAGCAAACGGCCTGGTCAGCTTCAGCACAGCCTGATTTAGCATGAGCAGCTGATTGTCAGTTTGATTTGCCTCCTGATGATCAGCTGTTTCAGGCTGCAGGGATTGCCATGGCCTATTACCGCCTCCATGCACCCCATATTTGGCCTCCACGCGTGCAGAGGCCAAAAAAGGGGCACACGGAGGCAGTGATAGACGGTGGCAATCTCTGCAGACTGGAACAGCTGATCATTGGTATTCTGGGAGGCCGATCCAACCCCCAATCAGCTGCTCATGCTAAATCAGGCTGTGCTGAAGCTGACCAGGCTGTTTGCTGCAAGGAGACAAACGGGTAGGAGGCAGAGGCAGATTTTTTCCCTTGTTTTCCTCCCCAAAAGCTAGGTGCATCTTATGGTCTGAAGCATCTTATAGTCCAAAAAATACAGTAATTCATTTTTTGCATCTGTCTTTACACAAAAGAAAACAGTCCAGCCTACTCCCAAAAATACTATAAAATTCAGATTAAGAATGAAAGTCAAAATAAGCAAAAAGATAGCAATAGAACTCCGATCCCCTCTAAATGAGTTCAGATCACCAGGACCAAGTGGACTGCATCAAATGTGACCTCACAACCACTGAATCCTGGACCAACAGGCAACTACCAGGTGCCTTTTTCCCTCAGAAAGGAAATTAAACTAAGTAAATAGTGTAGTTTAACAAGTAATTAAACTAATTAAACTAAGTGGTGTGGATGACATAAATTTTGATTCTGATCTCAAGAGGATGATGGAAGTTGTACCTGGGCAGACCACCTGTTTTCACTGCCTGCAAAAGCTGAGCAAGCAGGTGTCATGAAGTCAGTTGGCCAGACCAAGGTGCCTCCAACTCGGTTCCAGTGGTTTCTCTGGGTAGACGTCAGCTCAAATATCAAGTTATTACATACCGCTTCTCCCCAAATAGGCTTTCCTGCCAGAAGATTTTTATGTTACATGCAAAGTTTTCCACATAAAATATTGGAAACAAAAGTTATTACTCTGGGATTATTTTTTCTTGATTCACAAGGCAGAGGAAAAACGGATGTAAGAAGATAACAGCTTTTTTTCTCGTGGATTGGCCCTTAGTTCTGGAACAAACGAGACCAACCAGTATTTTATTAGAATACTTAAAGCACAAGTAAAGTGGGGCGGTTTTGATTAATATGAGTGGTGCCAAGAGATTTTTCTCCCAAAGAACCAGCATGTTTAACAGTCAGATGGCAGTCAAGTTTAATATATTCTTCTGGACATTGTTCTTGTTATTCCTTTATCAAAGTAATGACCAGAGATGATTCTGTTAATTGCAAAAAATCTACAGATTGCTCGTTAGAAAATTAGCCCAGCTCCTCTAATGGCCACTAAGCTTTTTGGGTCTCATTTCCTCGTAAGAAAATGTTAAAAATTGAGTGACCTCCAGGCAGTTTTATTTGTGCAAAATGTATCTTTTCTGCCACTTTCTTCTAAATCTTTCGGCATGTTTTGTCTCACTCAGTTTGATGAAAAAGAGAGTTTACATTTGAAATATATTTTAAAGGAGAAGTAGTTTAAAAAAAGGAAAACAGTAAAAGCTTTGGAAGAAATGCCCAAATACCCTGAGATAAGATAGAAAAGTAGAAGTCTCACTTTTTTTCTTTGCAATAAAAGAAAACCTTTGAGAAATTACAAACTAGACTTCCATTCAGCTTTAATTTCCATGGTGGTCAGCAGGCAACTGGAGCCATATAATTTGATGGAAAAAAAAGAAAAAGTAAGAATTCCACAGTGAGTGAATGCTACATAAAAAACGATCTGAATCTTTTCTGTAAGGCTGCATTTCTTAATTTTGTGGTGCACTTGCTCCCGATATCTCATGTCTGCCATAATCAGTTTGAATGCAAAGTGCAAAAGTCAGTAGAATTTCTTTGGCCGACACCATCGCTTGAAGATATCAAATACACACCAAACCATTATATAGTGTCCCAGTTGAGGAAGTCTGTCTTCTCTGTTTTCACCACATTGCCAAGAAATGCTATTAAAAGTTGGTGTGATGGAACCCCCTTCTGCATTCTTGATTATCGATTAAACTCCCGATCTCAGGTTGACCGACCCACTGATTTAATGCTGATGGCACTGGAGGAACTGACGAAACTGGGCCTCTTGTAGCTAATTTAAAATATCCAAGATATTTTGTACTTAATAATTTCAGCTGTATTTTTGAAATGGTGCCCCTGGAAACTACATGATTTGTAAATCAAGGTAGGCCTTTTCCAACCCAATTGCAGTTTAGAGTCCTCTTCAGTAAAAATACAATCATTTTAAAAGGGTTTTATTGGGGCTAAGCAGGGTCAAATTTTAAACTGATAGGATGAGATTTAAGAGAAAAACTTTTGTTTTCTGAAACTAATTTGGTCTTGATTTCTTTATTGTTTATTCTTTTTTCACCATCAGTACCCCCCTTTTTAAATTAAAACGTTCATAGAACCCATCTAAAAAAAAGTTTCAGCCATGAAGGAATGTATTCCATGTTTCAAAGGCGGTGAATGAGAAGTTTTAGAAACATTTGCTAGCAGCTTAGTTCTTATAAAAATGTGAAGATATATTGTTCTATCTCTATATTAAGCCAGGGAAAGGCAACTCTTGACTGTTGCAGTATCTAAAAGTTACTCCTGAGCATAGTCACGTAGCAGAAAATGAGTCATACCTGAAAAAAAGGCTGAAGGCAACAAACAACTCCATATTAGGCAAAAGAGCTGGCAAGAACACATAAGCTCAATAAACTCCCTTATCTCTAAGTTAGGTGACTACTCAATAAAAGAGAACGTGACCAGTCCTCTGGGCGCTCTCATCAAGAAGATTCATTGTGTCCGTGTGGTTCTTCTTAATCGATGCGAGGTCCGGTCACCTAGGCGGGTGGTCGAAACTCTGCCAGTTCCCGCCGGGTGATCTCTTCCACTGCGGTGTCTAACAAACTTCACACTTGACTAGCCTCGATCTCAATGGGTCAAAGATATTGTCCACTGGGGGAACGCTTGATGGACTTTCATACTGTCTAGAGGACATTTTATACCAATATTCTCACTCAAATTGTGGTTTGCTGTAGAATTTATGTCCCTCCCCTCCGTTCTTCCCATTGTTCTACTGTTACTATTTCTTTATAATTTTGCAACCATTTTATCATGCAATTTTTAAAAATTTCTCCTAATTCTCCTGTATTGTATTTCAATAACCATGTATAAATATATCGCAGCTGCGTAAAAGCATTTCAAATTCTGCCATTTTTCTCAAGATGCTCCCTTCATCTCTGAAATTGATTTTTATTGGCCCAGTTCTTTGCAGATACATTCACCACAGTAGATTCCTACTTTTCATTATACAGTATAGAACAATTTTTTTCTGTGTTGCCACATGCTTAACAAAGAGACAGTATGGAATGAATCGTTTGGCATAGTTCTGGCATTTCTAAGATTATAGCCACACTTAAGCAGTGCTGGTGCCAGTTTATACCAGCTTGCAAGAGCCAATTGTTATTTTTTTTTTTAATTCTGCAAGTCACTTGAGAGGCAAGATGAACTGGGACATCCAGTGGGCAGGTGCAGGACAGTGAGATAACATCTGCCAGCTCCTGCAGAATTCTGGGATGTAATCCATCAGGTCTCAGTGATTTATACTGTATTTTTCAAGATCTTACAGGTGTTCTTTTACTTGCTTATTTTCTTACTTATTTTAATTTTTATTTCCAGTCTGTTTTTATGGTTATGTTTTTGGTAGCTTGGGCTATAGTTTCCTTTTGTGTGAAGACTGATGCAAGCAATGAGTTAAGCAGCTCTGCTTTCTCTCTACTGCCTGTTACTTTCTTGCCATCTTCCCTCTTTAATAGACCATTTCCTTGACTCAACACCTGTTTTATAATGTGGTGACCAAACCTAGGTGCAACATTTCAGATGTGGTCTTACTAAGGTTTTATAAAGCAGTACATTAGTATTAACTTCACGTGATCTTGATTCTACCCCACTGTTAATGCAGCCTACAATTGCGTTAGGGTGTAAACCTTAAATTCAAGACAGGAACCCCAATTGTGGGCTAGTTTTTGCATGCATTGTAAATAGAACAATTCCAGTTACAAGGTTGTGGTTGTCATTTGGACCTTTCCTCACCCATGTCTGCTTAAATATAACTGAAGGATCCAGGAACAGGTGGGGAGGGGGAGTGATTTTTGTTATTTTTTCTCTCTTACAAAAAGCTTTAAATGTGTTTGGCTGCATTTTTCTTTTCTTTTCTTTCCCCGGTTCAGTGAGAAACAAATATGGTGGTGGCAGTTAGAAAACTGAACCAAAGGAAGAGCTATGTTGAAGCTTTGTGCCATAACGCCACTGCCTCTTAAGCAGGGGAAATTTTCCTTTACAAACTAGGGAATTTTGAAAATGGGTGAAATAAAGCATTTCCCCCCCCCCTCATGATTCTACGTTGCCTGCAGTTTCATTGGAGTGTTTTCTCACATGGAGGGAATACCAGAATTATTCTTGCATGCCCAAAAATGTTGGTCTTTGACGTACTTTTATTAAAGCCCAGGCATCACGCTGGCGTGCTGTGGAGGACCAAGTGCGGCTGTGTTGGCTGGGAAAATTGATGCTTTGCCCTTTGGGTGTCAAGAGATGGGTGGAGAAGATTTCCAAGAAATGAAGGGAAAGAAAATGACATTCATGGTTTAAGGTTTTTGTTTTTTGTTTCTGGCAAGTCTCCTGCTCCTGGAACTGGTGTAATGAAATCTATCTTTATTAGAGAGTGAGCACCATTGGGCAAAGCACACTTAACATTTCATGCTAGATCAAGTTTTTAGAGTCCCCTGTTTTGAAGTGTAATGGACACAAACCAGATCCCTGTTAGATCAATACAGTGCTATGCATATGGCCAGGGTCACACAAAATGTGAAAGTAAACCCGAGGAAGAAAAATACAATTCCTCTGTTTGCATAACAGGCTGTGGTTCAGACCAATAAATCATTTTGTGGCTTCACTTGATGGCCTGATTCATTTAACACATTAAGCCAGAGATTGGGCTTCCCACATCACACCATTGGATCACAACTTTCCATTTTATCCTAATCTGCAGCGTTCTGCTTCAGAGAGCCCCAGATACTTTTACTCACAAATGCACCTGGAGCTGAGAGTTTTATTTTAGATCTTGCTAAATTATGGTCCCAATGATTTAAAAACAACAAATTTGTAACTGTAGTCCTTGTAGTTCCTGGAAAATCTTATTGAACCTATCTTTCCGACAAAATCACCCTTGCTCAGAGAGCATGGAATGTTTTGCATGCATGAGATACAGATCTGAGTCTGGTATCTTAATAATAAATATGCAGCTGCCATGGTAATATAAAGAAAACATTAAGCTAAAATGGGCCAATGCATTAAAGAGCACCATGGATTTGTTATCTTATTTTCCTTCCATCATGAGTAGCTGGAGGCCAAGATTTCCTTCGTCCAGAGATCCCCACCCCTGGCCCATGGCCCACTATTGGCCTATGGACAGAGGTGGGCTATAGATTTTTTAACCCCTAGTTCTCTGGCTGTGTAGGCGTGGCCAGTTGGTCATGTGACTGGGTGGGTGACATCACTCATCACACCCAGCCCCACCTCCTGGCCACTCACCTCAAAGGCAGAAGTTGGATTCAGCCGGTTGGGGCTAATCCCGCCACTGGCTGGTCCCACCCCTGCCCATTTTTTGGCCTGTGTTTTGGCTGTTTTCAGGCTGGTTTTTGGGCTGTTTTCAGGGCATTTTGGGGTTGTTTTCAGGTTGTTTCCAGGCTGTTTTCAGGCTGCTTTTCTGGTCAAAAAATAATTGGGGGCAGGGCCATCCAGTGGTGGGATTTGCCGGTTCGCCAAACTGCATAGAATCTGAACTATCAGTTCACCTGAACCAGTTCGAACTGGCAGCATCCCACCTCTGGCGATGATATATTTGTAACTGGGTTGTGGGTTGGCGTGCACATGTGTGTACAGCTTGACTCATGTAAGGGGTGAACTGGCACATGTGTGCATGTGCATAGCATGACTCATGTGAGCAGTAGGGTGTGTGCATGCGCATACAACTCAAATCCAAATGTGTTTGTGAACTATTGCTACTGGCTTATCTTGTTGTATCATGTTCAGGAAAGCTGTGAATTATTAGGTAGTCCTGGACTTATGAACACAATTGAGCCCAAAATTTCTATTACTAAGTAAGACAGTTGTTAAGTGAATTATTTTCCTCATTTTACAACCTTTCTTGCCACAGTTGTTAAATTACCCACTACCTTTGTAAAGGTAATAATACAGCTATTAAGTAAATCTGGTTTCCGCAATGACTTTGTCAGAAGTTTGCAAAAGGTGATCACTTGACCCTGGGACACTACAACTATCCTAAATATATGCTGGTTGTCAAGCACCCAAATTTTAGTGGAGGGGGATAATCAACTCATAGAAAAATTACCATGGCTTCAATCATCCCCAGTAAGAAGCACAATATCACAGTATGGGATCTTTGATCCCATATCAAAGATCCACGTTTGTTTGTTAATGTAATGCCTTCTGTTACCAATTGCTGATTGATTGAATACAATAAGTTCAATCTCCAAAACCAACCTATCTTCCCCCAAAAACCCAGATAAGATGGTTCCTCCATTAAATGTAACAAGTCCATTTCTCACTCTCCTTCAAGCCTCTTGAAACAGGGATGCCAAACTCAGGTAATCACAGCAGCATCATGTGACGTATCGGGCCTTTCCCCATCCTTTGCTAAACCGGGCATGGGAGTAGCCAGCGCATGATGCATCCGGCCCATGGGCTGGGAGTTTGACAGCCCTGCCTTAAAAGTTCTGTGCTGTTATTTTATTATAAAAGCACAGGGTTGAGCTTCTGGAAGAGGTATGAAGTTGACTTTGGTATTTCTAAGTCCATATTTTCCACCATCTGTGTTGTTTCCAAGCCCATGTTTACAGCTTTGAAAACAAATTTCTTTTGTGGGTTTAAAGTCAGTTTCTTCAGAATGTTTTTCATAGTCCTTATGACTTCATCAAACCTTTTAGAAAAAAAAAATCAGCTAAAGATTGCATGTTGTTAAACCAGCCTTCTCCAACCTTTCAGGGTCAGCAGACTGGTGGAAGTGGTGGCAGCAGCAGCAGGGTGGAGAGGAGGGTGGTTCTGTGCATGTGCATTTTCTGCCTTCACACATGCAGGTTTTCATTTGTGCACTACTTCCGCAGCCTACTTCTGAATGGGCGGCAGACCAGGAATTAGGAAATCCTGTGCCAGATAGTCTCTTCTACCCCCCCCCCCCNTTTCTGACTGTTTTGATCCAAAGACTTTTTGTAGATTAATAAAATGCAGTTTTCCTGCAATTAATGGTCAATAGTGTATAATTCAATTATAAACACTTTCACTGTTTAAAGACAGGTGCTGTGTTTCCATACCAGCCAAATAATTCAAAGATAGCAGAGAAAACAGATAAAACCCAGCAGGGGGTTGAAAGAAAGCTATTTAACATTTAAAGATTAAAAAAGAAAAGCAAAAGTTCAAACAGTGAAGTTAAAAGTCCCTGTCATCCTTACAGAAACATTTTGTTGGTAGGAAGAGATGTAAAAAGACCATTGATTTTCCAGACTGCTCCCACAAGGAATTGAAATCTTCAAGATTCCCCTCCCAGGTGCATCCACAGCCATCGAAAAGTCATGCGAGTTTTACAAAACCACATATCTTAAAGTTGGCTGATATGTTAAGCAGTCTGGCTTATATACTTATGTACTATTGGATATAAACATCCTATACCTTAATGGGACATTTCCAAAAATGAGGCTTGTTCTGTATGCAAATTGGGTTACTCCAAAACTTGCAAATCTGATTGGTCAACTAAAGTAAGCATTGGATTGGTT
>BHFT01066840.1:0-38335 GCA_004320025.1 Laticauda laticaudata | reverse complement strand
CCAAGGGGGGGGGGGGGAATCTTCCTTCTGATCAGTACCAAGGTTTTATTCCTTGACTTAATCCAGATTTCTGTTCTGTCATCTAAAGTTTTAATGTTGTGTGTGTGTTTATGTGTGCACGCGGGCAAACGCCAATACACTTGCCTTAAAGTCAGTCTTGCTGTTTTCTTGGAAATATTTTTGGCTTGCCAGTGCCTTCTTCCAGCAGCTGAGACTAACTGGCTCAAGGTCATCCAGATGGCTTTGTGCCTAAGGCAGGAGTGTAACTCCTGGTCTCCCAGATTCTAGACTGAAACCTTCATCTACTACTCTAAATTGGCTCCTTCTAGCCACCCACCAAAATATACAAAGTTGTCAAAGTTGTATAATAAGTTGGACACCTCTTTTCTCTTTATCTCTTTTATCAGCACATATTTCTGAAAGAAAGCCCAGTATTCTCAATATACTGATACATATATTAAATTTAGGATTTGCACAGATAAACAAGCCATTATTGGGGACTGTTGTTATTCAGATAACAGATAATCAGAGTTGGAAGGGACCTTATAGGTCATCTAGTCCAACCCCCCCATCCAAGTGGGAAACCCAACACCATTTCTGACAAATGGCAGTCCAACCTCTTCTTGAAGGTCTCAAGTGATGGTGCTCCCACAACTTCTGAGGGCAAGCTCTGTTCCACTGGTTGATTTGTTCTTACTGTCAGAAAGTTTCTCCTTATTTCCAGGTTAAATCTCTCCTTGTTCAGTTTCTTTCCATTATTCCTTGTCTGGCCTATAGACACTTTATAAAAAATAGCTTGACCTCTTACTCTCTGTGGCAGCCTCTCAAATATTGTAAGACTGCTATCATGTCTCCCCTGGTCCTTCACTTCACTTTTGTTCGCTACATTATAAAAAAGATGTTGAGACTCTAGAAAAAGTATAGAGAAGAGCAACCAGGATGATTAGGGGACTGGAGGCTAAAATATACAACGAACGGTTGCAGGAACTGGGCTTGGCTAGTCTAGTAAAGAGAAGGACCAGGGGAGACTCTTCCAATATTTGAGGGGCTGCCACAGGGAGGAAAGGGTCAAGCTATTTTCTAAAGTGCCTGTAGGCCAGATAAGAAATAATGGTTGGAAACTGAACTGTTTGATCTGTTTACTAGACTAGCCAGGTCTAGTTCCTTTAACCGTTCTTCATATGCCTTAGTCTCCAGTCCCCTAATCATCCTGGTTGCTCTTCTCTGTACTTTTTCTCGAGTCTCAACATCTTTTTTATAATGTGGTGAACAAAACTGTATGTAGTACTCTAGATGTGGTCTTAATAAGGCTTTATAGAGTTGTATTAGTACCTCACTTAATCTTGATTGTATCCCTTTATTAATGCAATTTAGGATTGTATTGGCTTTTTTGGCTGCTGCTGCACACTGCTGGGTCATATTTAGCTGGTTGACCACTAAGACTCCAAGATCCCTCTCACAGTTACTGCTATTGAGCCTGGTTTCACCAGTCCGTATTTGTACTTTTGGTTTTTCTTGTCTTTTCTTTACTTTTCTTTACATTGAATTTCACAGACCGTTCCATTCTAATCCACAACCATTAGTCCAATGGAACTGAGAGTTTATGTTCCAAAAAATTGACAAAAAAGATGCTGCAAAGCTTGGTAGCTGTGTAATAAGAAAATTATGATGAGACAGACAGACAGAAAGGAAGGAAGAAGCAATGAGGTTGGTTAGTATATTATATAGAGGACACGCTCTTGTACATAACCAGGGAGACAATCCCAGACTCACTAGCATGGAAGATCTTATCTAGTCAGGTAGTAAAACCTTTGCAAGCAAACAACCAAACTCAGAGACCACCAAAGAACTCACAATTCAACCGTGTGAACATATATTCTGCTCTTCTGGAAATACTTTTTTTTTAAAACTTACTTAGCTCATGTAATAATATATACTTTGGTGCAGCACATCCAATTTAAGAATATGTTTCAAAGTGTTAGTGGTATTATTACAGTACAAGCAATGACTGCATAGCAAAATGTTCTGAGAGCTTGATTTCTTGATTTTTAAAAAAACATTCTTGTTTTTGTTTGTGTGAGTTTGTGATAGAGCTGCGCAAAAGGCAATTTTATAAGTAAGAATTGTTTTTTTAATCCCAGTGGTCGGAGGATCTAAATATTTATAGACAGGAAGAACAGGAGAAGGGAGGAGATTGACAGCAATGGATTTAGAACTGGTTGGATTGTCTCCCAAAGGCCAAAATGTGGGCAAATTTTCATTCCACTTTTAGAAAAGCCCTGCTGAACATTCCCCAGACAAATTATCTCATCTTTTTTTCTTTCTTTTTTCCCCTCTCCTCTCTAGAAGTGAAAAACAACAAATAAAACAAGGGTAACCAGGGAAATATACATTTTTACCAATTGCTATGTGCTATGATAGCAATTTATGGCATTTGGTATGCAGTGTTCATTCCATTAGATATTAAGCACAATAAAATGAAGACAGAGTAAAAAAAAATCCAGAAATCAAAAGTTTGGGGACAGGAGAGGAAGGAAGAGGGAAAGAAGTATATAAGATTATAAGAAGCATATAAGAAATATAAGATTACCATAACATTTAGATTCATTTTCTCAATACTAATATGAAAGTATTCTTCCAAATAAGCTTTTTTCACATTCCAAATCACTCTTGCACTAAAAAGATATATGTATGTACCAATAAAGGGAAATAGTGTTGAAATGAAGGGTCCTTAGTACGGTCTGAGCTTGGGTTTTTTCTTGAAGACATTTCTTTCCTCAAAACTAGATGTAACCAGCATAATGTTACCTAGTTTGGTAATAAAATATTTGTCTGCAAAAAAACAACCAAGCTCAGAGAGCACCAAAGACTCATATATGCATGTGTTAGGATCCTCACATTTAAATACAGACATATCTTGCTATGTGATTCTTGCAAATATTTCATCACATAACTGCTGACCTTGTAATCTGGGGCAAAGTTCCATGAAAACAATATGCATGTGCTTCCACTTTTGCAGAGTCCTGTAGGACACATGGAAAGTAACCAGCTATACTTGATGAAATCCTTTCTTCCCCATGAATTTTAAAAATGAAAGAGCCAATCCTTCTGTGTATCTAACACTTTAGTTAGATTTCTTGTAAGGTCTGCTAAGGAAAACCACAGTTCTGACTGAGGATGAAATGTGTGGAACAACAATGCAATTAAAAACAACTTGTTCTTATTTTAATTAATTAACAGGAAACTGTTTGGGTAAAGATGTTGGATTCAAAGCAGCAATTTTAGCAAGGAATAAAACCAATAGTTTTATCTCCAGGAAGGCAAAAAGTGAAACCTATGTAATTTCTATATGTCACAATGTTTTTAAATATGTGGAACAAGAAGAAGCAGAGACAGATCAATTGAATATGGAAGCTTTGTTTTAAATCATTGCATTTTGAATCCTCTTATTGGTTAAAAGGTCTAGCAATATGCTTTTATTTAATTTCTTAGAAGTATTTAATCTCTTAGAAATGAAAATAAAATGATTTGTTTATATATACATCAAAGTACAATTTTACAAGAAATTAGCATGGTACTATCCCATGTTAAAAATTCTGAAGTTAGTGAAGATAAGGGATTAAGTTGATAAGCTAAAAATTAGCAATCCTTAAGATTGAGAGAATTGTTATTAACCCAAATAAATTGCCTTACAAGGCTACCAACAACAATGCCCTATGATGCAGGATCAAAAAGTTAACCTTGCCCTGTTTTCCAAAGTGAAATAATGAATAAGGTATCAGTGCGAGGAAGCCTAAATTTTAACTGTATGTATACTAACTGGTATTAAAAAAGTATTAGTTCACTATCAGTGGTGGGATTTTTTGGAAGAAATGATAGAATGAAAAAGAAGAGAAAGTGAGGATTTTTTGATATGAGTATATGCTGATTGTAGTTCTATATGTAGCTTTTTTATTTACCAGTAAGCCCCACATGCTTTATGGAATTTGGATTGGAAGCTCTAGGATATTGTCCTTTGTCATTATTGTTCTTCTGTAATGTTTTTATCTAAGAAATTCTGATTTGAGCACCTGAGTATTTTCCTGCCTCTCTATACTCACGCAGAAAAAGCTTAAGGCTAGGTCACATCGGCCGACGGATGCAAAACGTATGTAAAAAGGACACAGCGGACGAGCAAATTTCCATCCAAATTGTTATTCCGTCTCAAAAAGTGCCTGAAATTTGCATAAACAGGCGGAACACCAAAAAGAACGGCACGGGGCAGTGATGTAGCCAGAGATGTTTAAGCGGTTGCTCAATCGGAAGCTAGGCGGATGGAAGTGAGGTATGCGGAAGCGGATGGCACATTCCATTAGGGCTTCTGGGCGAGAACTACCTGAAGTGGATCGCGACGAGAAGGAACGGATGCAGAGCGATTATTGTCTTAGCGGATGGACATGTGATGCATCATCGGACGCCTAGCGGATGCCTAGCGGATGCTTAGGGTTGTAAAGCATTCACTGCCGCATGCGGGGAGATGCATTGCGTCAGCCTCCGCCGATATAAAGGATGCAGCTTGGCGAAACAGCGTCACCATTCGAGGTAAAGCCTGCTGCCAACCATTCTTTCAGCTACAACCATGGGCAAGATGAGGAAGGCCTGTGCCATACCTCTGCCGCCCTGGCAAGAAGGACAGGACCACCATCCCACCTCCTTGGCGCTGACTCGTGCCTTCTGCTGGGTCTTCTGCTGCTGGGCTGACTCGCTGGTGCGTGTGCTTCTTGCTGGTGCTTGCTCGCTGTGTGCGGTGCTTTCTCTGCTTGGTGCTGCTTCTGGTGCTGGTGCTTCTGCGTGTGTCTGACTCTGCCTGGTGCTTTCTGTGTCCTGGTTCCTGCTGCGCTGCTGCTGCTGTCCGGTGGTTGTGGTGGTGTGGTGGACCAGCCCTAGAATCCAAAGCCCTACTTGATTGCGGTGCCCAGAAGACCCGTCCAGAGGGATGAAGAAGTCATTCTCTGAGATATAGGGGAGAGGAGACAGTACTCTGCCATGCAGAGGAACTTGGAGGGGTAGGTGCTCGTAATAGGCTGAAGGGAGAACAGTACCACTGGAGGAAGGGACAGCCTCTTATCGTAGACACCAGAGCGGAAGCAGGCGGCTTGGAGTAAGAGAAGGCGGAGTAGCCTGTGGCCTACACTTCGGATGGTCCTCCTCGGGGTGGGTGGGAAGCACATGCGATCACCTGGTACAGATAGGCTGCACCTGAAGAATGTTCTTGGCCAGGGCGTGTCAAGCTCACGACGGGATAGACCTATCATGATGAGCTCAAAGTGGAGCTTCTTGGAGGGTGAGAATCCCACGATGGAGCAGTCCCTCTGTCTACCCTCACTCTCAGGCCAGCCCACCAGAGAGCCAGTCCTTCTGTCAGAGTCACCTCCTTGTGTCCAGGCAGGTATTGTGGAGCACCCACGCACAGAGACCCCCCTGACAGCTGCACTCCCCATGTGTTGGAGCACATGGAGACCTTCCTGGATGCAGTTGGATCAAGAAGAAGCGCTGCCACCACGAGACCAACCCACCCCACCCCCACTCCGCCTGCCACTCACAGAGAAAGTCAGGCAGAGAGCCAGACCAGCGACGAGCACACTGGTCTCTCTTGGAATTAGAGGACGGTACAATCAAGAGCAGCGTAAGATCTCCTCCTTCAAGCATGGTACAGGTCCGAACATACCCATCCCTAACAGAAAGCTTCCTACACTACGTCAACCAGACCCTCATGGAAATGCCCGAATCCAGTACCAGGTGATCAAGGAGAAGAATCACAGGGTCTTCAGCACCACCGCTCCAGGCCCCGCTTTACTGCTCTGACCCACTCCAGGTCTGCTTCTCCACCTCCAGATATGATGTATATTAGTTCCTTCCAAGGCTTTCCACAGCCTCCACTACCAAGGCTAAAGCTACCAGGATGTTCGCAGCAGCACAGGCAGCCCTTCCAGTCCAGGTCACAGGTTACACGCATCCCACGCACAGGTGCTACTCTGATGCACCGATTACACCGATGCATTCACAGTGCCACCGCTCCAGCTCAGATGCCACCGGATGACCTAACCTTATGCCCAACTCCCCAAAATGCACCATGCCACAAATGCCACCCGATCGCCACAGATGCCACAGTGCCACTGCGCCTCACTCACTCACCTGCAGACCAGACCAGCCCCACACACCCTCCTTCCTCCACCCATACATGCCAAGCCGCGCCTTCAAACATCTGTCATCGTCCTTGGGGACTGACACACCCATGTCATGTGAAGAGAGGTTCTCTTCAACATCAACGGGACTGACCAGCTCTCTGAGAGTCTTCCTCCACACACATCCCCTGTTGTCCTCTCGGGGCCAGGCACCCCAATGCGCGCCTCAGACCCGAGCACTCAGCCACTTGCCAGCTCGCTTCCTCACAGCTCCTGTGGACCCTTCACCCCGAGACCATGGGCCGGCCTCAGAGTGAACTGAGAAATGCCAGGAGCGGCGTTGCTACCTATTTGGACTTTATCTTTTGCTTGGACACTTTACTTGGGCTCATTTTGCTTTTACAGTTTGTTATTAATAAAAGTTTACTTTGCTTGACACACTTGGTTCCAGGTCTTTTCGTAATAAGTCTTGGTGGAAACTTTTAGAAATGGTTTATAGCCTTGCATTGTTGTGTGGATGGGTAAGGATAAGCTGTGGGATGGGCAGGGATACCTTTGGGTATGGGCTAATAGCTGTGCGGATGGGTAAGGATAGCAGTCGGGATGGGCAGGGATACCTTTGGGATGGGTATAGTTGTGGGATGGCGTAAGGTATAGCAGTGGGATAGATAAACCTCCAGTGCAAGCATAGTGGACTGTATGGTCCCAGCCCTCCCAGGTGCAACATCCTTATGTGCCCCTGAATTCAATAATGTTAATCATACATTCTTATATCCACATTCATCATTTTCAACATAAACACAACTCGTTTATTAAATTGCCCTGTTTCATTGTGGGCCACTTCAATCTTACATTGGCACAATCTCTATCAGTGTGATGAGACAGGCTGAAGTGAAGCATCCATTAAGCATCTACCCATCCTGTCTTGCTCACTCCACTGTCCCCAGCTGGGAGTTGCACCAGTGTTTGGAGGTTGCGCTGCTTCTTTTCCTTCACGTGAGTCTCTGTTGGGGCCTGGCACCATCTCACAGTGTCTAACAGGTGTTAGTCTGTTGCCTCCATTCCCAGGCTCCATTTCCCTCATTGCTTGTTGTGGCGGTCCACGAGCCTGTTCCTGCAAACACTGGTAGCAGTGCGCATTGAGATTGTTGCAGGATGCACTAATGCTTTCACGATGTTCCTCACGGTTTCTGGGCGATGCTGGGCATGGTGGTGAGAAGTACTCTGGACCTGTTGCCAGGATGCCAAAGGTGTTCTCCACCACCCGTTCTTCCCCTGGACAGCCTGTAGTTGTAAGATTGTTCCTCAGCTCCACCAATCAGCTTGTTCATACAAGTCCGTACTCGGCTCTTTTCGGCGATCCAATCTTTCGGACCCAGACACTTCTTGGGATCGCGCTCCTTTCCTTTGCGTAGAAACAGGTGAAAGAGCCTTGTAGAGAGCTTCGCACTGCTGTAGAATGATGGCGGCTACAAAAGATGTGCGGAATCGATCCATGCGTGGTTAGATGACTGGATGCTGTGGAAGAGCAAGAAGCAGATGAAGGCTGAAGAGTCTGCCACAGCAGGGCTCCCTGACTGAAAGTGACAGCCAGTGATTTCCTCTCCCCCTTTTTATAGGAAATATAGGTTTCCGCTAGGTGTCCTTTCGCTCTCTCTAGACTCCTCCAGACATCCTAAATATTCCGAGATACGTCCCTTTACAAACTTTTTTTCCATTTTAATGCTTTATATGCGAGCTGCATCTGCTTTCATCCTTTCTACGTCCATGCTACTAATGCTGTGTGTCCGTTCACGTCCGTTTCACTCCTCCTCTGTGTCTGTTTTCTGCTGTGAGTGGATGTGAGTTACGCAGATGTGCAGCAGATGCCTAGCGGATATAGCGGACACATAACGGATGACAACGGATGTTCCCCGTATGCGTAGCGGATATCAAAACGGACGCGTTGGATTCTTCATCCACTCAAAAAGTTTTGTGCAGCTCAAAACTTTTTGAGCGGATGAAATCTCAGTAGACGGATGTTGGACGGATAGAGAGTATGCAGTGAGTACAGAACAGATGCATCGCGTTAACCAATGGATTGCAAGCGTTTTTCTCTGTTTTACATCCTCTTTCCATCCATTGGTGCAGCGTGTGACATGGGCTTTACTCTTCATTTTTGAACTTTGCTAGTTTTATTTAGCAAATTTGCTGCCACAGAAAACTTTGTTCTGTAGGAAAGTATTACATGTGGAGAGAACTTTCATGTTCTTTAACTACTATTGTTGTGGTTCGCCAGCATCCTGTGCAGACAGCAGTATAATCGGACAATGGGCAAGAATGGGGAGCAGTCAGGTAGTCTGGAGAAGACTCAGATGAGATCCTGGTATCTGATGCAGAGATGGGGCCAGGACCATCTGGGAGTGGGATGCTGACTCCAGAGGCCTCTGGAGTCTGGCAGCAGCGAGGCCAAAGAACAAGGGGAGCCTATTCCCAGTGCACATTTGCACAGAGCTGCTCGAAGGCAAGAGCAGCTGAGACAAAAGGGGTAACTTGGGTGCAAGGCTTGGAGGTGATTGCCCTCCCATAGGGGCAAGGACAGGCAATGGTGATGAAACCTTTGTAGAAGCAAAGTTGTTCATTCTGTTCGGATTAATCCTTGAAGCTTTGTGTGGACTTTGTACTTCAGTTGGTTTTTTTATAATTCATTTGGCATTCTAGCTGTTGGCAGTAATTCAAAGGAAAGAGGTGGGTGCTTATCTCGAAGGGACTGTTTGGGACTCACTAGTGGCTGGAATGAAAATAATTTCCAGCATTGAAATAAAACAAGAGTTGTTTTAACTAAGCGTGTGCTTAATTAGTCTTGGGAAGCCTGGTCAGAACAACTTTATTTCATTCTGCCTCATTTGTAATTCTAATCTTGACGACAAGAAAGCAAAAAAAAAAAAAAAAAGTGGTTCAGACAGAATTAAGCAACATGTTTGAATTCTATGTACTCTTGAAATATAAAGTTTTATGAAAAGCTAACTAATTTCAATTTTAACATTCGGTGGAATGTAGCTTGTTCAGTTGTTAATATGTAAGTACTGAGATTTAAATTTTATTCACTTTCATTAGACTTGAAACAGATAAATGCTTGAAGAAAAAAATCCACTAATAGGAATTTGAAGTACTTGAAGTATTCAAGTACCCAGAAGCATGTCTTCTGAATAGCATCAAACTTTGGAATAGAACAATCTGGACAAACATACCCAATATTACTTAGGATTACTATATATGTGTTACAAAAATGTGGATGGCAGTAAAGGGATAACAGTAAATCCCCATAACATTGACTGCTGGTTATCCAAATTTCAACAGTAAAATTTGGTAGTATCAGACTTCCCTTTTTGCCATTAAACTGAGGGAAAAAAAACAATAATTCAACAATTCTGATTACTATTATTTATGAGAAGCAAGGTAAAAGTGTAACAGAAGAATTTGATGGATACTCTTTTTCAAAGGAGACACCAATAATTCACCAATTTGTGACTGAATCAGTTTACCTTCATTCAATTCTATTAGATCCTTCCCCTTCCTGTTAATTTCACAAACGATGTTTTCCTTTTCTTAATTAATTTAATACTCTTAAGTATTAAATACATACACTGTTAAAGTTATGAACATTGTTTGGCACATTTTTGACCAGTCTGGCAAATGTAACCAAAATTGTTTTATTCCAAGCATGAACATGCTATTCTTGCAAATAGGATGTCTAATATAGTCATTATCTTGCAATCTCACATCCTACCAATTAGCAAGTACATGCAGTGTATTTACACATATTCAGGGTACTTTAGCTTCCCATAAAATTTTCATATTTTGAAAGAAAATATTTTTGTTTTTCTTCTATGTATTTATCTGAACTAGAATTATATAACTCTATTTAGTTGTTTTACTTAGAGATTAGCTAGTGGCGTATCAATATTATCATTAGTGGTAACTCACTATTTCACACTTCAATTATGGATATATATGCCAACTGTTGGTGCAATGCTTGGCATTAGTAATATCAATATTTAAATATTTTTCCTATTTTATTATTATTTACTATCCGAGCACTGAAAAGCCTTCTCAGTGTACCATGTACACACATACATAATAATGCTTGAAAAATAATAAAACAGCAGTTCTTATAGGTTATTACTATAGTTTTTAAAAGATGACAGCATTAATAATACTGATAGAATATTGGATGTGATATTTACTTTGACTTCTTTTTTAAGTTTATATTTCCAAACATAAGGGATTTTGCTCCTCAATTTTGTTGTATTCTTCATGGCAGATTTTTTCCCCTCAAAGTTTTAATGACATAAGATATATCATCTCTAATGTTTTTTACAGGAGTAGCCAGATTTAGTCTGTTGTAACAGTAGCAGTCTTCATAGAGTTTAAATCCTTATCAAATTTATTATTGTGAAAGCATCAGATATACTGTTTAAAGTACTTAGAAAGTAACATATGCATACATGTTGTGGTTGGGGGGAAGGAAAGGAAGAGAGAATGTGCATGAAAAAGTGAGCGTATGAATAACTATAAAGAATAATGATTGTTGCATGTCGTCTAAAGATTCTTGCATTGATTTTTTTAATGATATGATAAGAAGCCTTGGACTTTGGTTAATTTCTCATAAATGTTATTAAATATTTTAGTGAATCTTAAACAAGTCAGTCACTTTTTTTCCAGCAATGACCACCTTGAGATCAGTGACAGATAATATGGAGGAATTAAAATGCCCCCACCTTTATTGGAAATTACTACTTCAAGTATCAGATTTATAGCTATGGATTCTTTTACATATAGTCTGATGACTGTAGTGGATCATTGCTGACAGGTTATATATGCTGCATTGGAAAATGATGTAACACAGGTAGTCTTCATTTACTACCCACAATTGGACTAGTGACTCCATTGCTTAGTGATGTAGTTGCAAAAGGGGGGGAATCATGTGACCACATCTTACTTAAACAGCAGTTTATCCATTCCAGTTGCAATAAGTAAACAAATCATTACAGGTTAAGGATGACATCACGTGACCACAGCTTGTAACTTCTGCTAACTTTCCCATTGATTTTACTTGTTGACTGAGAAGATCAATGATCAAATGATGGTCATATCACTGTGGGATGCTGCAGTTGTCAATCAGTGCTGATTGACAAGCACCTGACTTGCAATAATGTGATCAAAAAGATAATAATTTCAAATAGTTGCTGAAGTAATGGATAGATGGTAATCGAGTATTAACTTTTTTTCTCAAGTCATGGAAACATGGATATTTTTCTTTCCAATTTCAAAGATTAAAACATCCATTGACTAGTATCAGTTTTCTTAATTTCTCATCTTTACCTCAAAAGACCAGGAAAAGACCATTATCTTCTTGGAAAGCTTTTTTTTTTAATCACTAAAGCACAGTTCTTTCTCTTTCTGTCCAATTTTATCATTCTCTCTGCTACCACCTGTTTCCTCTGCACTAGGAAAGCTGGAAAGGAAAATAAGGACAGAATGAAATAGATTTGAAAAAAATTCCCTCTTCACTCTTCTATCCCAATCTTGTGCCATTATTCTGACCTCCTACAGATACTATTCCATTTTGAAACCTATTCTCTGATTACATCACTGTTTAACGACTCCAGGATGATGAATCCTGTATGACTCAATGAGAACAGAATAAACTGCAGGGGTGTCAAACTGGAGGCCCATGGGCTGGATGCATCACACGCAGGCCATATCCACCCAGCTCCACAAAGGGAAAAAACATTGTGAAACATCATGTGACCACAACATGATGCCACGAGTTTGACATTCATGGAATAAAGCAAAGGAAAAAACACTCAGAGCATCTCCAGCTATTTGTGATTCAGCTTCAAGCTAACTATCATTGAAGAATGTTGAAATATATCTGCTACATCAGAGCAAGAATCCACTTTGTCCAGCATTTTCTTTTTCATAGTATGAAGCTGCTCTTATGAAAAACAGAACTGCATGAAAAATGTAACCAGCCTACATGTTCAGTTTAGAAGCAGGCCATACAGAAAATGCTTTCCCTCTGTTGCTCGTGCCCTTTGTGTTGAAAAAGAGCTGAACACAGAGTTTGCAGTCCTTGAGCAAACTGCCCTTTCACATTTTCCCTGCGTGGCAGGGATTTCAATCTCTACTCCCTAGTCTTTTAGAAAGTGGATTATGGCTATTAATCTCAATATCTAGAACACAATGCAGATATATTAGGATGTTGGGTGGAACAAGCAATAGGTTATTACAGGAAGTTGAAGCAAGTCTTCCCCCAGGAGGGAAGTGCCAAAAAAAAAGATAATTTTTTTTGGTCTCTTAAAGACACACTAAAAAGAAAATGATGCAATTCTTTTCTCTTCTGTTATCTCAAAAAAGGATAGCTTCAGAACTGATTCCAAAGTGACACAAAGATCCTTAAAGAACTGTACTTAATTCTAAAGTAAAAAACTTAACTCTGTACAGCATCACACATGTATTCTTTTTAAATAATCTTAGAGCATCTGGTATATGGATAGGTTTTTGCTTCAAATACGCTCTTTCTAAACTTGCATGCCTTAAATTTCATCAAGTATTCTCCTGGGAGAATACTGTATTATTGATCCTCCAGTTCAAGCTTTTCATCTATACATTCGGCTAGGTGAGTTGAACTTTTGTTTTCGTAAGGTTCAACTAAATATCCTTATATGTGTTAAGTCAAAAGTCAAGATCATCTTGTTAGCCTTTTAGTCTTCAGCCTTTAAAAATAAACTGAGGGGGAAAATTGAGGCCTGTCCATGGCTTTATTACCTGTAATAAAGAATATTGTTGTCAGTTACATATTCTCCAATATTATAAAATCATGCTTCCTATAAATATTTTTCCGCTGATCCACATTGTTGAATGAATATATTATTTTGAGCATTTTGTCTGTCTTCAGAAATAATTATCTTGATGTAGTTGTTGTGGAAGGGTACATGGCAGATTCAGTATCTGTATAGATCTGGGTATGTTGCTGTACATTCATATTTTCTTGTGTAACTATATTATGTATGTTACAGTCTTGTGATATTATTGTTAATTTTCAATGAAAGGAAAGCAATGCTATGGAACCAGTTCTACAATAATTGTCTGCATAGATTCAGGGAGAGGGAGTGAGCCGAAGATCCTCATATTTTAGAGTCGTAAGTCCATTTCTTTTTATTTGATGATAAGCACAGTTTGAAAGAACAGTTTGTTTGTTTACCTTGGCACCTTGTTTCTTTCTATGATTGTTCAGCTATGAAAGTGTGAATAAGCTGGTTATTTTAAAAATAATACTCCCACAATACAGTCCAGTACCCTCACATAAAGTAGCAAAATGACGTGTGTAAATTTCTGCTTCATCCAGTTGAATCACTATGCTTGTAACTTATGGCATTCTCTCATGCTAAAATATATATTCTACTTCTGCTGCATTACATATTGATCTAATGTTGTAAGTATAAAGAGTGCCTGTATTATTAAATGTATGAGCACTGAGCAGCAATTACTTATCAAGGAAACAACAAAAACAACCTGGAAAATAAAAACAGCTCACGTGCAAGTAGCAATAAAGTGCCAAGGTTTTGCTTTTGTACTTCAGGAGCTCTCACGCTCTCCCAAGTATATTGCTAATTTGCCTTTATTGAGGAGGATTGTGAAATCGGTCATAAGTTATTAAGTGTTTAGCTTCACAAGGCTGAGAAGTGCTATCAGCAAAGTTCAATACATGTGAATAGTGGGCTCCAAGCAATGGCAAGATTAAAACTGCATTATAAATATAACTTTAAAAATGAAGATTTCTGGCTATGGAAGGTTATTTAATAAACAGATATCACTGAGCCATATTATTTTCATTTAATTTGCCATAGTATGTTCCCAAAAACTTTACCACCAAATGTGGGAAAAATGGAAATAATGATTTGACGAGGATTTGAAATATGTGTTAGCAATTCCACTGCCAGCAGTGAAATTTGGGCATTTTAAAAGCTGTCTAAATGTTTCTCTATGAGTACCAGATTCCCTGATATTGTCCCTTCAACAGTGGTTTGATTTTGTTAAAATTCCTGAGGACTTATAAAAGGTCACTTTAAGGTGTTCTTAGTTATTTTTGCTTGTCTTTAACTCACAACCAATTAAGAGCCCTCAGTTGCACCTGTGTATTTCAAAAACAGTATGATTTGATTTGAATGAAGTTTAAGCATATTGTATTATTTTGCAAACTCAGTGTTTTCTGATATAAATCTTAAACTGTTTACTAATTAACTCATCATCTATGATCTAATTTACATTATTAGAACCTTATTTTATACAAAATAGTTAATTTGGGTACTAAGATTTAATTATGTGTATTTCATACACATATTCAAGCTTTTTAACTCCAATGAGTTCAAAGTATTTCAGTGGCAATGTAGTCATATACAGTATACTAAGGGTGGAAGTCATTCGCCAGGCATTGATTCTTATATAGTCAAAATAACAGCATCCATGCAGAAACCGTCAAAACTATGTGAAGAGAAATTACATAATTGGCACAATCTTTAACAACCACACTCCACACTACAACATTTTATTGCATGTCTGATTATAAAAACAGCATATTTAGCACTTTTAACTTCAGCAGTACCTGAAGTGTGCAACTGGGAATGCATTTATGTATTTATTTTGCTGGGGGGGGGGAGGGATTGGGTTTTGATTCCACAGATCATACAAGAAAATAGGCATATGCAAATGAAAACAATAAACATGGTTATAGAAATAAAATGCAGTGTTTAAAAAATATACTATTTCTCAATAAGATTATTTTTACAGTTAAATATGTCCCAAAGCAATTCATGAAAGTTAGTAAAATAATGAATTGTTCTTCAATGAGCAATGCACATCTCTGATCAGAAATGGCTAGGTATGATCTAAATCTAGGGCCAATCGTTGCATTCTTTGGTATACAAAAACAGTCAAACCCTGGTCTGATTCTGAAATGAGTGGTTTGTGTATTTTCCTGTCTTCCCTTATTTGGTCTTGCTTATATTTGAACAGGTTTACTCCATTATGCCCAATGTAACTGATTAGCTCCAAGTGTGCCTACCCTGACTTTTGATTTGATGATTAGATTTCTCCTGCTCATACTGGTTAGAAATGTGTCAATGGTGAGGCCTTCCAGATGGGACCAGCAACAATGCAAGCGAACATCAAACCACTACAGACATTTGATGCTTGTAATAATAAAAAGACTATACAATTAGATTAGCCGAGGCTAATTTGGAATGGGTATATTCCCTGTGCACCCTGGGACCTCCTGGGCAGATAAAGGCTTGAGATTTAGTAGTCTGAGGATGGAGAACTACAATTTCCAGTAAAAGGAGAAAAGCAGCATTCTGGGAGGTCACGGGGGCAGCATAGTGACCTCCAATGATTTACAGGCCTTTAGCTTAATGAAATTGTTTCAGTGACATGACGGTAAAAGCTCATAATGGATTGGATGTCCTAATGTAATGAAATTATTCCCTTCTGCCTTCGAGGGGGGGAAAAGCACAATTAATATTTACTGAGACCTGACAGGCTTCAGTGTGCTGTAGTATGCAGCTCTTTTAGAGAGTCAGTGAGAAGAGACAGAGCAGCGTGGCAGGCTACCAGCAAGCTTTCGCCCGGTGACAAGCAAAGACTGCAGAGGGGTGGAGGGACACCTTGGTGACAGGGAAGCTGAGGACATGGTGCTCCAAGGCAACGTGGCAACCAGGCAAGCCTTCATCCTTTCCCTTCCTTCCTGCAGGCAATTGGACAACAATCAGATCAGCTGCATTGAAGATGGAGCTTTCCGAGCCCTCCGTGACTTGGAGATTCTGTGAGTTGACTTTCTCCTTGTCTCTGGGTGTGCGAACGTGTGTGCGCGTACATGCACACGCACAGCCATGCATGTTTGTTTGTGCATGCATTGCAATGCTTTTATTTTTGTGGTTTTTTTTTTCCTCTGGGTCACCCTCATCATTTCTCCTGACCCCCCCTTCTGCCTTCTGACTAAAGTGCACAGCCAGCAAACATAAATTTGTCACCCACTGGTTTAAGGGTATTGTTAATTTGAACCATAAAAGAAGATTTGGCTTCTTATGGTCCTAAAGAGCAGAGATGAAAAGCTATGCTGCTTTTTATGTTGAACAGATAGGATGTAATGATTCTGTAGGACCTGATGTTTTGTATACTAAAACCAAAAACCTTAGCAAAGGATGGCTAACAGGTTTGACTGGCACAAAATATTGGAGGCAGTTTACACTTGACTTAGGAGAGAGCATAATTGCCCAACATAGTGAAAGGCATGAAAGTGCAGCACAATAGCTAGGAGAACATCCCATTGTGAAGACACCATATTACGAACTTCATACCTCTGTTTACACATCTGTAGTTTAAGTTAGAGGCTTGGTATTCTCAAATAATTTATTTGCAGTAGGTCAAATTGTCACAAACCTAAGTTATAGATTAAGGCTATTTTGTGAAAGGCTTGTTCAGCATTTTAATTCAGAAAATCTTTTTAAAAAAGGAATAATGCACTGAAAAAAAAATCAAGTGTTTTCTATAGATGGGCTACTTGAGCAAATATTGTTTGCGCTTGATGCTAATATGTTCTTAATTATTTTTAATGAATCAAAAGTGTTTGATGATGAAAGGTACTAAAAATAATTGGCATAAATTAGAGGTTTTAAGATGTCAGGGACAAATTTTCCCTTTTATGATATGTTGAATTAGGATCTCAAACAGTTATATTGAATATACGAAACTTTATTATGCATGCCAAAAAATGTTCGCAAAACTTTTTTGCTGTTTGCTGAAAACATATGCTGTTTCAAGTAGAGCAAGGAGTAAATGAAATTAGACTGTATCAAGGTAAGGGACATGATGGACATTGTAGTAACCTAAAGGTGCTGATGTTCGATGTGTGTAATATTATCTTAATGTTGGGAACAATTGAGGACAAAAGAAGAAAGGGATGACAGAGAATGAGGTGGCTGGATGGAGACACTAAAGCAGTCAGTGTGAGCTTAAATCGATTCTGGGGGATGGTAGAGGACAGGAAGGCCTGGAGGAGCATTGTCCATGGGGTCACAATGGGTCGGACACAACTTCGCGACTAACAACAATATTAGCTTGTAAACTGTATTTTTATTGGTCACATTTAAACTGGTACCCTATTAACATCTGAAAGTATGTATGATGAATTTATTCTATTTTCCTTTATATGAAAATCATGTCCATTCCCTTTCTTCTGTCATTGAATCTGGTAGAAGAAAGGAGTAAGTAGGAATTAGTTTTGGAAACAATAACATGTTGCTATTTACTGTAAGAAAAAGTCAAGAATTTTTCTATTTGAGCTCAATTGTTGGTCGCAACATAGATATAACCATGCAGTTGCATGGCAGTAATATGGAAGTGCTTTGCTTTGGTTCCTTCTGGTACCTTGATGGTCTCCCTTTGAGTGGAAAACTAGGCCTGACCTTAGTAAGCTTCTGAGTCGAGACAAGGCCAAATAAGTGCTGCCACCTGCTGAAAACTTGAGTTTGAATTAGGGATGTGTTGTTTTATTTATTTAGTTCGTGGAGGGACAGCAACAATTCTTTGTGCTATCCTTTGGTATTTAATATTGGTAGAGTAGCCAGTTTTTATGAAATATTAGTGTTTATATATAGTTAAAAAATTAACCTCCTGTTGAAAAATCCATCCAGTTCTCCTGCTTTATTTTTATTTATTTATTTTGGCTATTTAATTGGAAATACTTTTCTTTTTCACTGCAAGAAATTTAGTATAAAATGTATGTTATTACTGACAAAATTCTGAATTCTCTTGATATCTTTCCTTTAAATCACTTCAGTTTTTGAAAACTTGCTAAACATATATTTTTTGATTTCTGAAGCACAGACAATCCTTTGGAAATATGTATATGTATAAATATGCTGTGTGAATGTCTGTGTATATAAAATGTTCATATAGCCAGCCATCTTATATCGAATTTTGGAAATTTCCAATCAACAATTAAAATAATCTTAATAAAAAAGAGCATAAATAAAATGGATATCATTAAATAAACAACGGTTTTAATAAAATAAGGTTTGCATGTTGCATTGATTTAAATTATAGAATTTGATAAAGAGAAGTTTTAAAATGCTCACAAAATGTCACTCATTAATCTTAAAAAGGCAAAAAGAGAAAACAAATGAAAATCTGAAGATGGTCACAAAAAAATTTCACCTCATATATGTATAGACATTTTGCCGCCTAATTTCTGCTTAAATAATGACTGTCTCAACGACTTGCCCTTAAACTGTCTGGGAAAATACATGAAGTTTTACTTACTAAACGTTTTCTTCATTCATGTGTTAATGTCCATTGATAACAGTGATCAGAAAATTATGGAAGACGATTGTTAAGCTCTATGAATAATTCGCATAACAACTTTGTGAAAGATAGACCACCTTCCTCTAATTTGAGTTATAAGACTTCCCTTTTATTAAATATACACTCATAATACCAATGGTACACTTTTTTCCCAATATTTAGGATTTATGGCAAAAAAGTAATTTCACAGTCTGCATCATTCATTTATATTTGACAAACATCAATTTTATTATTAATATAGAACCTATATATGGATTTCCAATTTTTTCAGGGAGCTTATTTGTTATTTGCCATTATCAAGCACTGGAGTAAATTAAGTAGTGAGCAATATTTCTAACTTATATTATTCATTAACCTTCTTCTCATAAATTATTTGGATACAGATTTGTTGTCTTTGCTTCATACATTATATAATTCTGGTTTATATTGTTACTGTTGTGTCTTCCTGCAGGAAACAGAAAGTATTTAGGAAAATAAAACTCAATAACATTCCAAGGAATGTAACTGGACTAAAATCAAGCTGTAACCAATGTTATCAAAATTATTTTATACAAACTATTTGGGGTGGGGTAGGGGAGTGAAGTAGTAGAACATAGAGATGCCAGTAATCAATAGGCCCCAAGGTAGGTAAAGACATTCAAACCTTACAAATTTTAAATTTATTTTTTTAATTTAAAAATGTGAAGTGAAACAAAATAATTTTAATTTATTCAACACACCAGTGAATAATATTCTTTTCGATAACAACCTCTTCTGCTTTATTATACTACTATGGTGAGAATCTGATACTGTCTAGAACATCGTGCTTTATCCAGAATGCATAAGGCAGGAAAGTAGTCATGGGTGGAGAAATTTCTCCTATAATACAGTCAGAATCTTGCTATTTGTGTTTGTTGATGTCTTTGTACACTAAAGCACATGCATCTTGGGGTATTCCTTTTAGTTATTAAATCTCTTTGAATTCTCACTGTTGGGAGTCCAGATGAAATCTGGAATACGCGTACAATTAGTTCAGCATTTATCAGTTAGGGATACTTACCTAATGGGTGGCATTTCATGGACTGTATTCATTGAAAAAAAACACATTTGAAATAAATATGGAGAATTGGCACGTTTATGGCATTTTAGCCTTTCAGTCCCAGATAATACCTTAATAAGATTTCCCTTGATTCTTTCCTAGGAAATTAAATTTAAATGTGATTATCATATGTTAAAAGCCATATTTAGGGGAAAATATGATTACATCCTTTCTTTGAATTGGGCTATATTTTAGCTAGCAATTTATAAAAGCCTTGTATTTTTTACTTTTTGTTACCATTTGAAAATCCATAGGGACATATGCATTGTTGCCATGAATAGCTTATTTTATACATTAGGTCCTGCACATAAAATTTAATTGAAAGTCATGAAGTATCTCCTTCTCTAAAATTAAAATTAAGAAAGGGAAATGACTTGGTGTTACAGATTGTAATCTGCTTGTTTCTCTTTAAGAAGTACCACTTCTCATTTTGTGACCTTTGACTCTCCTTTGTAGAAATAGTACTGGCACAGCAACCATTCAGATTACTTTTACACCTGTAAGTTGAATTTTGAGGCATAATATACGTTACCACTATTTGTTAATTAAAATTGTTTTCTGCATGACCAAGAATAGGACTTTAAATTATTTATACTTAACAACCTGTTGTTTCATGAGTTATGTATTTATTTGTATCTAATTAGATGTGGTGTTTTAAATCATGACATAATTCTAAATAAATGAGGTGTCATTGCTTAATGAATAAAAGTGAATGACAAAAGGATATGATTTGTTATTCTATTTTGTCAACAAGTATCATCAGTTTAGGCAATTAGAATTAAATGTGGATTGTGTGAGTTGCATTCATAACTGCCACTATGAAAGCAGAATATTTAATGAAGAACTTATTCTCTGTTTATAACAGGCATTAGAGCTTGTCTTGAACTGATATTGGATACAGCCGGGTTATATTTAAAAATTCTCTGTTTAGCTATAATTCATATTTAGCACATATATAATAAGGAATATGTTTTGAAATACGAATGCATAATTGGCATTATTTTGTGTAGAATTAATTCATTTTATTAAGTATTTGGTATATTGAATTTTCATATGGTTGAAGTAGAAATAAATTACATGGCTGCAGTGATTTCATTTAAAATCGGGACGCATAAAGAAAAATTAGATTTCCTAATTCCCAGTCTGGTTTTTTCCCCCCTTGGAAGCAGATCAGAAGTCACACCTACTTTTGGAAAATTGTTTTGAAGACAAATTCCAAGAGATTTGTGTGAAGATGGCTAGTTCCTTAAAAAAAACAAAACACTTCACTAATTATCTTGGTATGTTCCAGGAGAAAGCAGCATCAACATACCCACTAATTTTCCTTATCAGTCCCTGTACTATTGTAGATCATTGTAGTAAAGGAGTAATGTGCTGGAAAAACATCCAGCAAGCAACTTCAATTTCCTTTTTTGGAATCAGATTAGACATATTAGAAACCACAGTAATGTTGGAAGATCAGTTTAGAAGCAAAAGCTTCTCTAAATATACATAGAAACTTGATGTAAAAGGGCCCATACACTTATAAATATCCAAGATTTGTGTTTTATTTAGTAAGATCCTATTTTGTCTACCAGAATTTCCTTACAGAAATTATTTCCTGACTATTGCACATGCTAGAAATATAGCAGAAAAAAACCCAGCTGCAAGATACTATCAAGGTGATATATTTTATATTGTCTACTCGCAGTGAAAAAAAAGATGATGGCCTGGCTTAATTTAGACTTAATCAATGTATCTGAAAAATCCCCCACAGCCCTAATAGTAGTTGCTCTTCACACACAGACCCAAACAAAAGAGCATTCCCTAACTTTCTTATTTGATGGATCTTGATGTTATTTGAATGATTTAATATCCACTGTCCAAAATTATTTATCATAATTTCAAAATTATACTGATGAGCCTTTTATAAAACTTTGGCACCAATGTACATATCATGTACGTATTCAGAAAACAATGAGAATTTAGATTCCTTAGCATAGATAGTCAGACAGAAAGACAGACAGATAAATAGACAGACAAAATACATTATCATAAAACCCTACAAGTGGAATGGGTTGTTAGGCATTTTTATCCAACACTTGCTTAGTCTTCTGACGTACATGTAACTGAAGAAATGAATTCATTTTCAGGGTAATTGTTTCATACCCAAACTCAGTTTACTATTAAGATACTCTCTTTAGTATTTAATTGGAATCAGCTTTCCTGTAATTTTTATTTATTATTCAATATCCCATACTGTAGAAAGACAGAAATGAGATCTTTACTCCTTTTATATTGCATTATTTCAGGTATCTGAAACATTTGTTATATTTTATCAAAGCATCTCTTCTGGAGATCAGATAAGGTCATCTTTCTCTCTCTCTTTTAAAATTCTAATCTAAGACCTTTAAAAAGAGATTGAAGAAGATAGGTAAATGTGTCAAATTCTGTTTTCCATGGAACAAATAATAGTATTCTACTTTTTTGTTGCTTTAAAATTGTTTGGATGTACTTTAAAGTGGCTCAGATTTGTTAGGAATTATCGCTAGTTTTTGAAGTTTCTATCTTTAGAATGTTCTCCTCTACTTCCTTCAATTGTCATTGTAAAATTGTGAATTATGGCAATCAAATGCCCTCAAGGCAAAGTATAGCAGTTTTATTGATGGTGATCACAATGTTAACGTGTAGTGTTTTTAGATATGACCATTCCAATAAACATTAATCATTCATTGAAAAAAATATAGATTATTTTTAAGCATCAACATGAGCAAAGGCTGGTGCATTTTGATGCATGAATAAAATTTAAATATTTAAAATTTTAAACTACAATAGTACATTAAGTAATTGAATTTATTGACCTTTAGTGAGGCAATCTGTTTCTCCTGAACTAATGGTTGGACCCTTAATCAGCAGCCACATGTGCTTCTGTTTTCAAAATGCCATGTGGTCTTTTAAAAATGCATTTTTCAATGTGTTAAGAAATATGGTGGATATAGTGAAATTTTTATGTTATTAGGAACTAAAAACATTGTCAGATAAAGTTCTGTCAGTATAATGGCAATTATTTTCATTCTTATATTTTGTAAAATTTGCAGCACAGTGTAGTTTGCATGAAATATTATGGGCTGATCTTTAGGCTACTAGGGAACAGTACACTGCAGTATGAGACATCTATGATGGGGTGTCTAAATTGCTTGATGAAAATCTTCTTTTCTTATTTTATCAAAAATAAGTTTGAAGTTTGAACTTCCCCATGAAGTTTTCCTTCTTTATTAAATGACCCAAAATTCAATGAAAATGGAAAAGGCCACCAGTAGTAGTAGTAGTAGTAGTAGTAGTAGTAGTAGTAGTAGTAGTAATACATCTAGAGTGTGTGAACATGTTTCAAAAAATGGCCACTAATTTCCCTGATCATATTCATTAATTAATTTATGTCATAGAATCCTACCTTCTGTAGGTTGCCTATTGCTTATTTTAGAAATTGCACTGCAGTTTTTCTTATAAGTATTTAACACAATATTACTTTGCTCACACTTAAAAACCTGGATCATTTGTTTGCCTTCAAAAAGTAATTGGGATATTAATAAACATAAATAATATGTAGCTTCAGCGTTTAAGCAAGTAGAAACAAGGCTACAATGGAAGACCTTTCATAAAGAAGATTATCCTGCCATGTCTTAGAATTCCCAACTGGAAGTGTTCCTACCTTCTAGTCTCTTAGAATGTGCATGGCATTATTCACCAGGTCTGCTTTTCATCATTTGGTAAAGTACTTGCATTAATCAGTGACATATTTGCATTTGGCCATGCGGTAGTGCATGAACTGCCGCAATGCGGTCCTTATGACACCATCTTTGAAGACCACTCAGCTTCTGCCAAACCAAAATGAATTTGCCAGCCTGCTGGGCGGGGTTAGCAGAGGGGACCTTATTTTATCTCTTCACCAACTGCGGAAACTGCTTATTTGCGTCTTGGTGTAATTCAGGTGGGTTGGTGTTATCTTAAGATCCATCTCTTGCCACCTCTCCTGCATTGGCATTGCACTCAGGTGAGGCACATCAGTTTTAGATTTGAGTTTATGGAACAGACTTCCCTTAGGGATGTTATATCCATTAAAAATGTGTATTCTAAAGCCAAACCAGCTATGTTTATCAAATCCATGACAAATCATATTTAGCTTATTTTCATATTTTTGGAGTATTACTAGAGAGGGAGTAATATTGTTAGATTAACTCTCATTCATTTATGCTTTTCTCTACATCTTTTTTGGGAAACATAACAAAATGGAACACAGTAAGTATTCAACATTTATATTTCCTTTCTTTTTAGTTTTGTGATATATTATTTAGTGGTTAAGAATATAGACTAACTATTGCAGATAAAGATCTGGAAAAGTCTTTCTTCTACTAGGGTTGAAAACTTAAGGCAAAGTTAATTTAAAAACTATATTTTTGGAAAAGAACTGAACTACATTTTGATTTTAACATTGTTTTTTATATATTAGTAGATTTGATAATCTATTATGAAAATATTGTTCTTTAGAGGATGAAAGCCAAAGTAACCTACTGTGAGTAGAGGTGACTCTGTGGGATCCATGTTCAGATGCCATGTTGAGTTCAATTAATTTAATTGGTTCAGTTTTTGCAAGAAGTTCTATGACATTTTGTTCTGGATGTATAGAACAATCTTTTTGATATGCTGGATATATGGTGATGGGGATTAATATAATTTACCATCTTAAATGATCTGCAGAATTATCTCAACTGTTGAGAATATACTGTAGATAGGTTTGAGTTAACTTCTTCAATATTTGGAATACCCACCATTAGTTAGCAATTTGTGAAGCAATTTGTCCAGATACTCATGGCAGTTTGGTTTCTGAAAATATTTTAATACAAACATTGTTATCCTAAAATCATTGGCTTTTTAATAGAGACTCATTAGTTACATCTCACGAGCTTCAACTACACTTTTATCTCCTTAGTCTGAATCTAAAAGCATCTTCAAATGGGAGTTATATTCCTTCTTCCTTCCATGTTAACTCTCTTCTTTCCATGGATTTGGAGAAGTAACCTTTATTTCTAAAATATTTGGTGATAGAGGCAACAAGATCATTTTCTTTCTTCCTTTGAGAAACTAAATGAGAGCTAGATATCTCCTGGCATCTTGCAGCAATTCTTTGGAGTGTAATTCTTCTTTTCATAGTTGTAATAATCAAAAGGAAGGATTGAAAAGTAATTTCACATTATATTAAATAGCTATTACATATGCTTTAGATCTTCATTCTCTGCCATTCAAGACCCCTAGTGGTCATGTTTAGATTATAAAGACAACATTAGGAGTATGTTATATGCCGCAGTGCGACACTTGATTAAGATAGGAGGTGCTAGCTTTGGAAGAGGATAAATATCTTCACTGCTGTGGTCAGAAGAACTCTGAACAAGTCTTCAAACCATTTTTGGTTTCTTTTGCCAAAAATGAATCAACTTGTTTCTGCAACTTTCTGTCAGCAGGGGTACAAAATGTACCCCAAGGAGGTACATCAGTACCCCAAGGAGTACTGATGTAGTAGAGCTAGTATCCTTAAAAGATCTGTTTATGAGTGTTTTGATCATTCTACAAATATTAGCAGTCCGCATAGAAACTAATATATTTTGCACAGCTTAATCATTTCAATTTCCTATATAATTTTATTTTATTTTATTAAATTTTTACCCTGCTGAATGAATCCCAGCAACTCTGGGCAGTATTTGTGCATTGCCCTCAATTCTTATTACTTTAAGAAAAGTCAAAGGTAAGTGTACTTTGATAGCTTTCTACAGCAGGAGATTGATTGTTTCCTCTTCTATAAATTACTTTTTCTGAATTTAAAATAATTTAAATTCTGTAGTCTCAATTAGGCTTTCCTGATATTCAATTCCAATCCCTGACTGTCAGATTGCATTTGAAACAATATCTAGTGGATCTAAGATTGTTCTTGTTATACTGGCGTGGGCTTAAGATGCAAAATAGTTGCATTGAAGAAATAAAGAATGTGTTCTTAATTTAAATTAATTTGCTTCCAAATTAAAAATTACTTGGATACAAATACACGCTCTTCAAGTAATGAGAATAGATACATTCTAAGTTTTAATTCTGTGCCACCTAAATGGACTCATAAGATGGAGTATAACCTTATTTGTACAGAATTTCACAATTAGTAAAATTGTATGTATGTTCCTCTCAAGGGATGCGGTTAAATATTGATAGACAGAATTTCACATAGTTATATGTTTGAAAAGATTGTAACTCCAAAGACTTCTATTTTCAAGATGTTTCAAGATTCTCAATCTATTTGTATTTATTAAAAGAAAAGTTGATAAAATGTCTACATGCCTCGCTCTCCCCTTTATTGCATTTTTACACACACACAAATTAATACACTGAGATTGCATAGGAAAACTTAGCTTGGATGTTCTTAATGGAATTTCCATTGTACTCGAAGGATCAAAGAACTTACATCATCAACAAGCAATTACTATTTTGGTTTACGGTAAGAAAAATGTCAGCTTTGAAAATGTTCATCTAAAAGAAGCAGATACCTCTTATGTATTTTTGTGCTTTTCTCAAAAATCTGGTAGAGGAAGATAATTGTGTGCTCAATTTTGTTACGAGGATATTAAACTAACATCCAAAATATGTGCTCAATCAAGTATAAGTTTGTACTTTATTGTTTAAAAAAGAAATAACACTTGAGTTGCTGTGTTGTCTATCTTTCAGTGCCAAGATATGATAAAAATCGAATTCTCCCAAATTATTAGATATATCAAAGAAAAGCCTCTATGTCAACAAAGAAGAGCAATAAATGCTGTTATATATAAAAAGAAAACATGTCAGACATTGATACTGAAATATTTGTGGGAAAAATATTGCTGTGCTTGAACCATTTTCATTGAATAAATTATATGTGAGAAATCCATGTTGTTTGTAAGGATGCAACCAATAGTAAAGTTTTAGTACCATAATTGCTATCTGAATGCAATATATATTTTAAAAATGATTTTGCCATGAACTCAAAAGAATGTGTATCATTAAATCTATGCATTTAAGACTCAAGTGAAGAAATTTAGACTTTGTTGTTGTAATGTCTACTAGTTCAGTATAGAATATCATTTAGTCATTTGGATCTTAATGAAAACTATCAAAAATATTGAAATTATTTATTTTTCTATAAAATAAGCTTACCATATTAACAAATCTTTTTTCATCTTTTTCTTCCCCTTTCTCTTATAATTCTAAAAGGCAAATGATTTTTAAAAAAATCATTGTAGTTATTATGGCAACATTTTTACAGACAAAAATGTTGCAACTTTGGGAAAGATAGACATTGTTAAACTGCAATAAAAATAAGATAATATTTTTATTTTGGGTTTAAGTTATACTTAGATTCATTTTAATGTTATTTAAGATGAGCACTAATAGTCTGTCATCTTGCTATAAAATGTTGAGATAAGAATCCTGCTATTGCTACTTTACTACTATATGAAAATGTCAAATTAATTAAAATTCAGCTATTAGTCATTAACTAAACAGTTTGGGATATAATTTTGTATATGTTCCTTTGGGAATTATGAAATAATAACTAGCAAAAATAAGGTAATTTTTCACTTTGTTCCTGTTTCTGTAGTCCGTTCGTTCCTAAATTTTATGTCATGCTTTGGATATTCCCATCTGAATTTCCCAGCTTTGTCTTTGCTCATGTTTAGGTCTATTCTTACATCTTGCTCTCCTGACTTTTTTTGTTTTTTTCAATGTTACTATCTTGGTTGAAGTATACAAAAAATTGCTACTGTTTCTAATATCAAATTCCACCAACTAAAATGACAACCTTGTTTTGCTAATATGTGAAATCATGGAATAAAACACTTTGTTTTTTAAAAAAAGCTTATACATAGTTTCATTCATTATGTGTGCATAACATCAAGTAAATAAATTTGCAAAATAATATTAATAAAAAGTTTTAAAATAATAATTTGTACTGAGAAACCCCTCCCCCCGAAAAACAATTATCTGAATCATCATGGGAACAAGTTGCTTTCTATTCACTGATACAGTTTAAGAAGATATTGTAAAGAAAGAAATGAAAAATATGTGTGATTACAGACATCAATGTTACAAAAGCTGGATATCTTTGAACATTAGCCTGGTCTGTAAATTCTGAAGATAACTTTGTTCTTCATTTTTTTCCTTCTATATCTGTTGTCATTCCTCTCCCCCTTTCCTTATCTAATTTTTTATTCACCTTCTTTTCCATTTTGTTTCCTCTCTTTCTCTCTTCGTTATCTCAATCACCATCATATATTTTTCTTCAGGTTGTTTTTTTCTCTTGCTTTTCTTGGAAGGAGGATGGGAGTAGGATCATGTATTCCATGGTTTTTGTGATTGTGTGAAAAAAGGCAGTTAAGGTGCTGAAATAGGTATTAGGGAAATAAATTTTTATTTATTAAATTTATATGAGATCCTAGTTCTAGACCTCCCATTGACACAGAAGCCACCTTGGTCATTCTCTTTTAGGTCTAGCCTGGGACATTGAAAAATAGCTATCTACTAACTCATGCTGGATCAACAGGACAGATTAGGACCATTCAACGAGGAGTCCTTTGTTCATTAATTCAGTTTTCTCATAATAACTCTCATACTTTTTCTCTTTCTGTCAATCTTGTCCTTGGAATGTATTTCTGGAAGGTGCTTTTTTCTTTGTTTTTCTTTTCTCTGAAAAGACCTGAAGAAGCTTCTTGGATGAGAAGTGAAACATTTTCAAAGAAAAAATACAATAGCAAGTATAGAATAGCAGAGTTAGAAGGGACCTTGGGGGTCTTCTAGTCCAATCCCCTGCTTAGGCAGGAAACCCTATACGATTTCAGACAAATCTCTTCTTTAAAACTTCCAGTGTTGAAGCATTTACCACTTCTGGAGGCAAGTGAAGAAAGTTCAGTTTTAAAGAAGCACTTTTGTGACAACCATGATCTGGATGATTGAGAATCTCCATAGACTATTTCTGGAAGGTATATATGTGCATTTACATGTACAAATACTTACAATCTACTAGAGGGACAAGAATATCAGCTGGAATTGTTTTCAACACAAGTTGATAAAAAAAGTTGGACATTACATGGATGTTGTCATTGTTTATACCTGTTGTTTACTTTTTTGGGTGGGAACTAAATTCGGGATCAATTTTTCAGGTAAATATGATAATATTGAGATAAAAGTAATGTGTGAGTTTGATGTGACTTCATAAGCATGGCTTTGAAGTTTTTATAATAACCATACAGAAGCAGTCTGTATTCCAAATGTATTTAAAAATGAGGATTTATTCCAATATTTTATAATTATCAAATCAAAACCAGGTCTGTTTCATTCACTGAGGACAATTTATTTTAAAAATTCATCATTAATAGGAATGAATGATAAAATATATTTTAGAACTTTGAAATAATTTAGCAAGGGTATTCTCAAAATCTCAAATAATTCTATAGATATTCGTGTGTGACTCCAAGTTCTATATGTGATATATTTAGGCAATAAAGTCTTAAACTAGATAAAGCAGTGAAATCATCAGTCTCCTATCATATTAAGGAATTAAATTCTAATATAATCAAGTTACATTGATTGTGAATTTATTTAGCTTATTAGTGATTGCTGGTAATGGAACTGGTTTTAAATCATTTTCTACTTTATATTATAAAAAATGGGTGAATTGTCAAATAAAAGTGTTCAGGTATCTTTAATATCAAGAGGAGAGAAAAATTTGGTTCCTTCTTTGGTCACAGTCAGTGGTAAGAGACTGCAGAAAAACTTTTAAAATGTAAAATCTATAGATACACAAATAATATGGTCGTTTTAAAGTAATTTACATTTTTTACATAATTTTTTACATAAAAAGCTTTTAAGCTTGAACATATGATAAGTGTGATATTTTGTTGTTCTAAGCAAAATGCAAAGCTTGTATCAACACAAGCATATTTGAACCAATTATTTAGCTTTTAACAAATGGTACAGAAATGTTCCCTTTCACCTAACTTAAACAAATACAATCCATCACATTTTTCCTCAAAGAAGGTGAGTAGTTATATTAAACTTATTTCTAAATATGACAGGTAATAAGTGAGTGCACACACCCTCTCATATTTACAAATAATGTATTAGAAAGTAAATAAGGATGCATAGGCTTTGTGTTATTTCTGTTCTACCTAGCACTTGTGTTTCAGTATTCCTTTACACATTAAAATGTTCCTGATGGTTGTAGTACAGCCAAATGCCATATAGAGTCCTAGTGCTTATTATCCAGGGGCTTGAATGGATAACAGCTCTTTGGTAATTATGCTAGATGCTCATTAGTGCTCAACAAGCACTAATCAAAAATTTAATCTACCATATCATTTGTCAATTTGATTAGTTGTTTGGATAATCAGCTTCAGAAATAAAATGCAACAGAACATTCGATTCTGTTATATTCATGAAACAAATCTTTCTTTAACTCTTACCCAACTCCTTGGAGAGGAAGGAGTTATCAAATATTTTTGTGTTCAAAACTGATATATATAGAAAGTAAATTGTACATATTTTATTGGTGCATAGACATCTCCTTTGAGTAAAAGCTTTGAATGTATCATTCCTTCAAGAGGAAATAATCTACTTGCATCATAAATTATGCCTTGGGATGCATGTGTAATCATTATTAACAGATCTTTATCTGATACCACAAAGTAATTGTAAACTTGTTTCAACACAATATCAGTCTTGTATTATTATTGTCAACTCTCACATAGTGTAATACAGGCAATGAAAATAATCTTATCTCGATTTCTTTGATATCACTGCTGAAAAATGCAATTCTTGATCATGACACAGAATAATTCTCAAAGACTTTAATATGTCATAACATGTTAAAAATTAGAAAGCTGTAACACTCAATATATTACCCCTGGATGCTTAGATTTGTTTGTGTTGTTTTATCCATCTAAGTGCAGTGGAACTGTCATGTTCCTTTTAATTATATTTAGTGGAGCAATTTTGACAGTTTATTCACTCTCTGGGAATCAGTCCTGATGTTTTCACTGGCAACTATATATAAATATACTTGTCTTTCAATCTTTCACTATTAGTCATTTGCCCACCAAGATGTAATATTTTAAATACTTTTGGCAAAGTTGAGAGAAGTAGAGGAAATCATGCTTGGCATGGCTAGGAAGAAGTAGAAGAATGGAATGATAATTCATAAGGGAAATGGGCGTGATTATGAAGATTATTAAAATGGTCTTAGAGGAATTACGGGTTGAAGAGGAAGGATGATTTTTTTCAAAAAAATAATATTTGAAAAACTTATATAGCTTTCACATTGCAATCCTGGGTGACTCATAACCATCAATAAAGAGAAGAATAACCATACAAAATAACCTCTCCTACAAGGTGCCAGATCAACCAACCTCTTAACCTTGTGAGTCAACTGCTATCCTAGCCCAATGCTTGAGGTAAGAATCAGATCTTCACCATTATCCTTGACTCTCAAGTCGAAGGTATTCTAAAAGGCTAGTGCATCTAGAGAGAAGACATGCCTCCAAGGTCCCATCAGAGCATTTAAGAAAAGGGATTTGGAATATAGCTCCTGTCTATTTAAGTGAGATAGGCAAATATCCTTGGTGGTATGTTGCAGCTCAGATAACAGTAATATAATTCAGGCAAATGGTGAGACATACAGAATTGTATGCATGCCTCCATTCTGAACCTGTTTGGGATTCCAAAAAGTTTTCAAGAGCAGTTCCACGTAGACTACCTTGCAATAATCCAATCGGGAGGTGGCTAAGACATGAGCCCCATAGGCCTGTCAAAGTTTTGAGATCAAACAGACAAAAAAGTCAGTAGTACTGTTACCAGTCTTCAAACGCACAGTTATTTATTTATTTAGCACACCTATATAGCTACCATATCATTAAAAACAACGCTTGGTGGCAAACAACAGGTACACTGGATAAGTCTCATGGAAAGAGCCTCATTAAAGGGCATCATAGTAGATCTCCAATAATACTGGGGCAAAACCTCACATATTGATAATCATCTGGACCAGGAAGTTTAACAACTTTTATTGATTTAATGTTATCTTTTTTTAAGATAAGGAGGAACCCAATAGTTTGTTCATGTGTAATCTTACAAAGATCTACTTTAAATAAAAACTTAATTTCTTCCTTGGTTGTATTTATAGCACTTGCTTTATAAAAACAGACTATTATACAATAAAAATATAAATAAAAAGTTATTGTTTTATTGACTCAAAATCATTCTAAAGCTTACTCTGCACATCTTTAACAAGCTCACTCTGGGCATTTTTAACAATGGAGGTACAGTAATTTATTAACATGAGTTTCACCTCACTCTGGTTACCTTTATTTTATACAATTTTGTGAATATTTTCTTAGGTATGATGGTTCTGTTTAGCACTCATAAATCGTTATGTAACTCTGTCATAGCTTATCTTTCATAAGTACTCAAAACTTCTATTTTTTTCTGAAATTTTCTTATTTTTGTTTCTAATGAACGCCTTCCATTTTAAAACACTATATAGTATTTGTTTTATAATGGACCTAATCCTTCTTAGCTGTGGAGTTATTAGTGCTGATTGAATTTGGTCGTTTTCTTTGAGGTATTTCATTCTCCAACTAGGTAATGCTTAAGTGCATTTCTTTAGCTATTTTGAGATCAGCTGCAATTGCTAGTAATATTATCTGGCAAAATAAGGATATCTGTATTGACAAGAAAATACATCCAAAGAATCATTAATATACTAAGCTTCCTTACACTGAAATTATGAACACTATGAAACACTCCAGTTCTCCCATATCTTTGCTCCTGTTACTTGAAAGCCTTGTAACTGGCAATGCTAAAACGTGATGTTGTAACCTCCCTGATATCTTGTATATGGATTATTAATAAAAATAATTGGTGAGGGCTCATAACATTAAATAATCTATGTCAGGCGGATGGCTCTGCTTTCACTAATCAACTATACATGATTGAATTAAAACAGTAACTTTTCTATTTTTGATGCCCACTTTCAGATATTTTCATACTCATTTATACGTGGTTGCGTAAAAGCCAATAAAGGAAAATGATATTCAAAGAATATCTTACAATTACCAGGACATATATTAAATAAATGTGAGTGGAGTGGAAATTTCCTGTTCTTGATTAAATATCTTGATTAAATAATCTGATGTTTAACATTAATATAGTTCAGTTGATGGGTTTGCCTTAAACATTCTTCTTTATTGTTTTCCTAAATACTAAGTCTACACATAATTGTTCCTCTTACATTACATTCTCACAGAATACTATTGAAGTGTACTTTCAGACAAACTCTCTTAGTCATGTGCAGTCTGCCTCTAAATATTATGTCTTGAATACTCATTCTTTTGCTTCTTTTGGACTCTGTTGCTTCTTTTGGACTCTGATTTTCCAGGACTACAAATTAAACATTTGTTGGCAATGCAATCTTTATGAGGATAGACATCTGATTGGAAACACAATAGAATGCCTTTTAACTTTTAGACAAGGATAACTTTGTGATTTGTATCTTAAATATAGTGTTTCTATTCAAATATTAGCTTACAACACTTGACCTTCTCTGATTTGTTATTACAGTGGTTCTTAGTGTACATAAGAATATAAAGAGTGTTGTTTATTCAGTTTAAAGATATTTATCCAGAATACTATCCATGGTAATCAACCAAATGCCTTTGAGAAGTCCACTAGCAAATACTCAGTGCAATGCAGCCCTTCTACTTGTGTTCCTCACAGTGGTGGGATTCTTTTTTTTTTAACTACAGGTTCTGTGGGCATGGCTTGGTGGGCATGGTAAGGGAAGAGTAATATAAAATATCCATTCAGAAGTGATATTTGCTGGTTCTCCAAATTACTCAAAATTTCTCCTACCGGTTTCTCCAGAACTGGTCATAACCTGCTGAATACCACCTCTGGTTCCTCAACAATTGATATTAAAAAGATACAAACTCCAATAAAGGAAGGAAATAATTTGCTTAGGACTAAAAACTCAGTACAGAGCTGAGGGTGGAGAAGATTCCAAAATTACATTTCCTTTGGTGATAGATTTAGAATATAGAGAGTAAAGAAAGAATCAGAATATATACTGATTCTGTTTTCCTTCTTTACAATTCACTTTTGTTATTGGTAGTATATTTACATTACATGCATTACAGTCACTCAAATGAAGAGTACTTTATTTTAATTAAGTTCGTCATTGTGTGTTGTGCTTGAGATATTCTGAGCTTTATTGTTTGCATGTAACTGTATGTAGTTATTGTTATTTACAAGAGAAATGCCTTTCTAAATCTGCTTCAGTTATTCATATGTTCATACTTTTAACAGATTAAGGCTGGTTTCATAAATAGCACTGTCTTAATATTGCAATTGATGCCATCTGTGTTTGTTTTCCTTTCTTTATAGTACCCTCAATAACAACAACATCTCACGCATCCCTCTTACCAGCTTCAACCATATGCCAAAGATCAGAACCTTGTAAGTACTTCGACTGACATATATGGCACAGCGATCTTTGTATCTTGATTCATTGATGAAAACAAAGACAATGTAATAGCTACTTCAGAGAAAAGTGCTGTTCTTTTGTTAAGTTTTTTATTTTTATTTTAGCATAGATTGCATAGAGAAGCCGAACTAGAGATGGGCGTGATTAGTGGAAGATAATTGGATCTACCATTGTAGGTAGATGTCAACATTTTTGTTTTTCCAGAGAAGCCAAGACATCATGTCAAAATGTGAAGGATTTGCTTTGTATAAGGCCAGTGTTTTCAACAGTTGATGAACTGTTGTTTGGAGGAAAACATATGGAAAATATGTGATAGTAAAAAGTAAATACAAACATTTATTCGTTTGTAAAAAGGAACAGAAGGGGAAATGGAAATTATTGGGCAACCTTTTCCTCCTTCAGGTCTTTCACAACCACTGTTCCAGAAAATAGGACTATATTTTGGCTTCAAAATCTGCACAACCATCATACCACAGCAAAGACAAGGGTTGTTGGTTTTTTTGCTAGTCTCCAATGGTTGCATGGATCTTTGTAATTCACATATAGTATAGAGACTCTCAAACCATCAGAGAGGAGTTTCAGGTAATGCTGCATTACCTGAAACTATTGATGTATTTTTTTGCTTTCCCTCTTGTCTTGCTGGAAGAAGAATTCCCTGAATGGAACTCTGCTCAAAAGATTAATCTTCCAGGAAAGTTAGGATTCCAAACCACAGGATTTTCAATGCTCTGAGGCATTGCATTATTTTCAGCTCCCTTTACAATATTTTTATACAGCTAGTTACAGTTATAATATGAACACCACTTAAAGAACTTGGCTAGAAACTGGAAGACCAGGAATTCTAGTCCTGCTTTAAATATAAAATCAACTGGATCACCTTGGACCAATCCCTTTCTCTCCACCTAGGAAGGAGGCAATGGCAAACAACTTCTGAAATCTGAAAGATGGAGTAATCCAGGCGATTACCAGGAGTCAACACTGACTAGGTGCTAGAAAAACAATAAAAAACAAATTAGAAATAGCTGTAATGTAAAATATTATTGCAATGTTGATGATGGACTATGAAGACTATGGTAAAAATACAAAGCTAAATCAACACTTAAATCTATTTTTTTTATTTTGTTGTTGTTTATGTTGTTGCATTGGCTAGCTCCATAGTTCACAATAAGACACAGTTTATTTGAAGTGTACCAAATTGGGATCTGTTTTATCAATAGCATTAAGCACAAATCAAAGAAACCATAGTATGGTTTAATATGATAGTCTGGGAAAATGAAGAATTCATCCTAACCAAAGAAATGTTGACCTATTGTCACTCAGAAATGCTAAATCTTTCTTAACCTCACATGCACCAGATGTACACCTTCCATATTGTTGTTTGGCCATATAGAGTGAATTTAAAACTTAATTAACACAAATGTGAACATGCAGCTGTGTGCAGGTCTGCACAAACTGTTTGGAGCAGTGCTTTGTGAAACAACAAGCACCTCCGAACCTTTTGTTCTAAGTTTCTTCTCCTTCAAAGATATGGCATAGCTGCTTTGAAGGTTGCCAACATTGTTTGAACATACGTACAGTAAAAGAGGCGAAGCGTGCCTCAAGAGGAAAGCTATTTTCTTATTGCCTTGAACATATTCATGATTCATGTTTGAATGCATTTCATTTTTATTGCATGTAAATTATATTTGGAATTAAATATTGGTGCCATTTAATTTTAACAGTGTTGAGATCTCTTCTGTGGTTCAATTACATATTGTATTAACAGCAGCCATAGCTTTAGTCTATTTCTCCTCCACACATTTAACAATGAATTCTTCTCTTACAGATTTGTGAAGCTTGAAGTTAAATAGTATCTGTCAGTACACATATCAGTCCACTAAGATCAATAAGGGGCTGCTTTTTGTACTTGTCTCTTAAGTGCAAAAAATGCAAGACATTTCCATTTTATTTCTAATGGACTTTCCAGTTAGAGTATTACAAATTGTGCAGGTGTAATCTTATTGTAGACAGCATAGCATTAGTACTATATGTAATATATCATTGGCTCTTATTATCCATAATAGTCTTTGACTTTAATTTGGTTTTATACTTACAGTATATGAATTAATTACTGCTATGCAAAATCGTCCTTTGGTTTTTATTTATCCATCATTCAGTGTTTAATTTTTCTTCTAAGAGAGGGTAAACATCTAGTGTGGTGAAATGGATGTGATATTTTTTTAATTTACTAGGACACACAGAGAGAGAGAGACAGATAGACATACAGAGAGAGAGAGAGGGTGGGAGGGAGAGGGAGAGAGAGAAAAAAAAACAGCATATATTTCATTATCCAATGAGCCAATGATCTTCAAGGCCTATGGATACCACTACTTGAATTAAATCTTACAGAAAAGCTGTCTAGAGAGAACTGTTCTCACTGAGTTTTGTGAGATGGACAAGCAGAGATAATAGCACTGTTTACCCTACCCTTCTTACAGAAATAAATTAAGTTCTAAAACACCTTTCCACTCCAAATTAAAAATAAATGTCAGCACAGATAGAAACTGAGATAGGAAAAACAAAATTATCTTTTTCCAAAGGAGAAAAGTTTCAAGAAATTGGAGTATAGATTCTGGCATCATATAAGTTTTTATTAATTAAAAAGTGTTTACATTTTTGCTAATTTTCATGAAAATATCCTAAGCTTTATCTTGGCTATTTCAAATTGGTAAATGTGATAAGTTGATAAGGTCTTCTGCCATTTTCTTTTTAGTTTAATTTAAAAGATGGCCTTGTATGTAGTTCCCTGGAGACTTATGTTGACTAACTCCCTTTTACTGTAATTAAAGAGGGAAATGGGAAAAATCATAAATGGGATTTCAAAGAGTGAATGCTGACAGAAAAGGAAATTTAATTTAGACTCTAACTAAATATTCACCTTTAGAAATTGCAAAATATATTCATTCATCTTTTGTAAGCTATAAATACAGTTACAATCATTTTAAAAGGACTCTTTCAATACATGTATGCTGCCAAATAATTTATGAAGCTTCTTAGCAGTCTTGCTCTTTATGAAAATTGTAAGACCTGAGTGATAATAAAAATGTTAGATTTTTCATTTTAGATTTCATCTATTTTGTTGCAGTCTCCAATGTTCGTTAGAACAAAACCAAAACAAATGAACAAACAAAAAGATGTGGCTGATAATATTTCCATTGAATGGCCCCCTTTATTGTCAATTTCAACCTTTCATGTTTTAAGAAATAAATCATTTGGCTGGAAGATTGAATACTTTGTTTAATTTCAAGCTCATTTGAAATTAGGAAAAACTGTACAATAACATTGCAGCACTTAATACATGTGTCTTGCTATGATTAATATATTATTCTATTACTTTCCTAATTTCTTTTTGTTGTTGTTTTGTTTTATGGATTTATTTAAACATCCTCATTTAGAACTAATAAGAATTGCTGTGCATTGATCAGATTTCATTTCCATGAGAAAGCTATATTTATAGAATTTATTAACCTGCATTCATTTTATCTCATTTTATTTATATTGACTTCCTTGTTGTATTTGCTGCAATGAATGACTGCAGAGATATTAGGCTGTCCTCTTTTGATGATTAAAAGAAGCCCAAACAATTCTAATACACATGCTATGTATTGGAGACTTCTTTTCCAGTTGCTCCTTATTATAGTTTTATATTTGCATAAGATGGTTAAAGCTTGACAGATTGTTTTCCACTGGCTTGTCTCAAGGGGAGATTTCTAAATGCACTCAATATGTTGCAGAACTCCAACAAAAATTATATGGCTTAAAACCCAGAATGAAGCCTGGTACTGAGCATAGAGAAAGAAAAATGCTATTTAAAAAAAGATTGAAACTAGTTTTATACAACTAGAGATGTGACAGATAAATGTGTTCAGTGTTCATTACTAACAAATATAACTTTGATCTGAGTAATAAATCCCATTATTTTAAGCAGATCAATTACAAGTAAATATGCATAGCTTGTACTGTGAATTGGCTCAGTAGCTGATATATATATATGTATGTATGTATGTATGTATGTATGTATGTATGTATGTATGGGTGTGTGTCATTATACTTGTGCTTTTAAAGTTG